>JACEIK010016684.1:0-14907 GCA_018107945.1 Datura stramonium
TCACCGCCCCGACATTGATGTATCTCTTTCCATGAAATGTGTATTTTAGCCCTAGTTTGTAGAATGTGAATTTAAGAGTCTTGAATAATTGTCCAGATACAAATATTGCATGATTCTAGTAGTTCCCTTATCATCTCCATGAATGTACAGTTATGTGATTGGAAAGATCATCTATTGAGTGTTTAGTCATAGTAGATACTTAGCCTTTTCAGTATCTTATAAAAATGTCATCTGATCAGTTTGACTATACTCTGTCTCTTGAGGAGTTCAGTAAAACTCCATAGTCTCAGTTATTAGTTGTCAGGGTGTTCTTTAGACAGTTACGGCGCATTCAGCTAAAAAAACTCTGGCCAGTATTAGAATCCTTAGTTTCAGTTATCAGGTCCTTCAGACTCTCATGTTACTTCTAGATAAGTAGTCTTGACTTAGGTCTTGGGATATCAGGTTCGAGGTATCAACCTAGTAGTCGCAACTAGAACTTTGAGTGGGAGTAGGACTTAGCACCGAGTGGGCCAGGGTTCAGAGCACCCAGGTTCCTAGAACTACATTGCCGCCGTAGGCTTTTGGCCCGAATGGGAATCAAACAATGATCACCCAGTTCAGCTACTATGCCCCAGCAAGGTATAGTGGGCCTTCTCCGATGGGGGTATACATCGTACTCTATGTTTAGGTCACGAGGTTATATGTCAGTTATAGTATCTCCCACAGTATAGTACCGTACTACTCAGTCACAATTTTCAGTTCAGCTCAGTTACTCAGATTTTAATATGTAGTTATGATCCTTAGGTAGAACCTGTATTACAGTTATATTCAATGTTTATCAGTTTTGTCGTGTATTTCTTATATTCTTACTTACATCTTGCATACTTAGTACATTCAAAGTACTGACGCATATTTTTTATGTTGTATCATATTATGATACATGTGTAGGTTCTCAGTCACAACATCGTCTGTAGTTCCTTTCAAACAATTTTAACAACACTATCTTAGGTGAGTCCTCATCCTTGGAGGACAAGGATTTAGTTCTATTTTCAGATTTTAGAGTTAGCTGGGGGCTTGTCCCAGCAACTCCTTAATTCTTAGAATACTTTCAAAAAAGGTTTTGTTTCATTACATTTTGCAGTTGTTGCATAGATTTTCAGTACCTTTTTAGTCATTTCTTTTTTCTTGAGAAAGTCATTTATTTTTGTTTTCTCATCTTCCACTTCTATATAATTTAGTATACCCATGTGATGTTAAGACATGGATTAGCTTGGGATCACTTGTGGCACCAAGTACCATCTCGCATCTAGGGTGTGGACTCAAGTCGTGACAAGCACCATCTAGCTTTCGGAACGAATTGGTCCTATTAGCATTGGCGATATTGGGTAGAATGCTCTTTATCTATCTATTTGAAATCTCTGCTTTGGCCACTTGTTTGGAGGTGATATGGGGTTGCTACCTTTTGTTTGAACCCATATTTAAAGAGTAGGACATCAATGTCCTTGTTACAAAAATAGGATCCAACATTGCTGATTCTGCATCTGTGTCTGTCAAATCATGTGAAAATATTTTTCTTGAGAAAGGTAGTCACACTCTTTTCTTCATTATTAGGAAATGTTATGGCCTTAATCCACTTTGACACATTTTCCATGGCCAACAATATGTATGTCATCCTTAGGAGCTCACGAATGCGCTCATGAAGTCAATACTCCAAATATCAAATAGTTATACCTCAAGCACCAAGTTGAGGGGTATTTTTTATCTTGTTGACATGGATCCTGGTCGCTAGCATTGATCAGATGCCTTGGACAAAAAATTAGCATCATCATAAATATTGGGACAATAGTAACCACACTCCAATACCTTGGTGCCATGTGATTTTTCCCATAATGACTGATGTTGGGCATATTTACGCACTTATTTGCCATATTTCACCCATGCTTAGCTATGTTTTTAGAATAAATTATTTGTATTTTCCTTGATTTTTATGATATTTGTGAAAAAGAGTTAACGCACATGATTAGATATTTTTAGCAATTAAAGTTATGGATTTGGACGTAATTGAGGATTAAAAGAACAAGCGCTGCCAAGTTAAACATAAAAGAAGCAAGTGCCACAACATGATAGAGGTTGGCTTCGGTGCAAGCACACATGTGGTATGGCCTGTGTGACACACGTGCACCATTGGTGCCTGGAGAAGTGCAAAGCACAGGTAGTACTGATGCACCAAATAGCGTGGCGCACAGGCTGTCCCAAACGTGGACAAATTTCAATCCTATTTCAAGTAGGAACGGAAGCTACAAAGTACAATCCCAGTCCAAGAAGGAATAATGAAGACACAATCTACTACTATATATACCCCTTCGTAGGATGTTTTAGGTGTCATTCGGTCATTTAATTTTTTTACAATTAATAACTTNTGAGAATTTACAATTTTCGCGATTTTCGGTGTATGTTAGCCCACAGATTTCTGGAGATTTGATCTACCGTCTCTGTTTGGCCCCAAATTTTTCTGTGCACGTGTCATTCGGTCATTTAATTTTTTTACAATTAATAACTTACAAATCATATACAAATTAGTGTAATTAGTTAGCCAAACATTTATTGATGAATTTATCAAGTCCATGTGATTTACTTAGCGTTGGAGATTTGTTAAACAATTTCATATTATTGTAAGTATTTCATTATAATTTCTTCTACATCTTATGTTATTGTTCCCTCAACATGAGCAGTTAAATCTCTTTATCTAGGGTTGTGGGAACCATGATGGATTTATGAAAGTAGGCAAAATAAAATAGTGATTCTTGAATTGTGATTTTAGTGGATTATTATTCTCAATGATTTAATGAGTTTTGGTGGCTGAAAATGTTGAAACGTGGCTGCATCTTCAACTTGCTCGACCAAAGAGGTTGAAGTTAGGAAAAGAGAATAATAGTGGTAATTTGAGGCTACTAACCCTTGTCTAATTAACTTGAGCTCTAATTGAGGATAGTTAATCCAAGACTTATGGAAAGGGTAAATATACACACGTAAAGTCTGAGAGGATTTAGGCGAAATTCATCTATGTAGGTCGAGAGACGTTAGATGAACTTAATTGTCAGTCTTACAGAAAATTCACCAGGATAGATCACTAACAAAATAACCTTACTACGTTATGAAATCATGGGGAACACAATCCTTGTTTTGTCTCATTAATTTGATGACAAGTCCATCATTGTTAGAATCACTTTTTCTTTTATTTGATCCCCCTCTTCCGAAATATTGACTACAACTTGGTTTACTCATCGTTAACATATTATTCCTTCCCTAATCCTTGCATAATCCAACCTAACCTAGTAGAGTTACTATATTTGAAAGCGACCACTTTATAATTCATTGTGTAGTGTAATTTGGGCATGATCTGCCGTAGAATATGGTGTTGAAATAGTTTATTAGTGTTTAAATTCAGCTTGTAGTCTTTATTTTGTGATTCTCGTTTTTCTTTTTCTTTTTTATTTGCCACAGTTTAGCATGGCAAACCCTGTGGCACAGGTTAATCTCCCACTGGAAGAGATGATTGAAGCACAACAAGCTGAATTTGTTTGATAGGCAGAGGAAGCTCAACTAGATGGCACAACTAGAAGAGCCGATCCCGAAAACTTTTGTTGCCGCCTTGGCAGAGAGGAATAGACAAAACCTCCTTGTCATCATGGATTTAATGCTATATGGAATATGCTCTTTGAGGGGGAGTTTGATCAAGAAGAAGTTGGTTACACTGGATCCATTGTTCCACCTACATTGCCAGCTAATGCTAAGTTCAATATGACTAGTATAATAGTGCAATTGCTGAGAAGGAAGGCTTTTTTCAATGGTTTGTCTGGTGAAGATCAAAACAAACAGTTGATAAATTTCACTGGGATCTGCAATGCCTACAGATTGCCAGGGGTTTCTCAAGAGGCTATTAGACTCAGATTATTCCCGTTCTCACTAGCAAGGGAAGCTACTCTAGGGTTGAATGAGCTTCTAGATGATTCTATTACTACCTAGGTAGATGTTATACCCACGGAAGCCCAAAGATCACACCCGAGAGTTTAAATGGGGAAAAAGAGGAAATTGTTGCTGCAGACTCCGGACGAGTCGTGAGACAACTCGTCAGGGCAGCCAACGAGTCGTCAAGTGACTCGTGGGGAACACTTGGGTTTTAAAAAGAGTCCTGGAGGAGTTGGGACCCCATGGGCAGACCTCGACTTGTGGTTAGGACCCATGAGTCATTGGGTCAGTCGTGGGGAGGGAAAATAATTGGGGAAAAGAAAAGATGGCCAGTGTACCTGAAAGGAATCCCCACGAGTCATTGTCAGCCCTAACAAATCGTTAGGTGAGTCGTTGGCAAGCTTGAAGTCAAAAGATGAGAAGTGAGGCAGTGTACTTAAGGAGTGGTGACCACGAGTCGTGAAGTGACCCGTTACGAGCCCAGGAGAATAGATTATACAGTGTACTTGATGAGCAAAGTAACGAGTTGTGCCCTCCATCAACGAGTCATCAGGTCATCCATTAGGACCTCCTGGCAGTTATTTTTCTACAAATTTGTAAGGGTCTTTTCGTAATTCCTAAGTTTCTAAAGCCTAAACTATGACGTTTTGGGGTATGAATAATATCCTTTTATAGGGTTAAGTTCAGATTACCCATTTTCCCATTCATGCGTGCAAAGTAGGAGAGATTGAAAGAGTGATCAAGCTACAAATCATCAATTTCTTTCAAACTTCTTTTGGGCATTCAAAGGAAAATAAGATTCAACCTCTATCAGGTATGTAGGGTTATGAATGGGTGTTTCCATTCACACCCATGCCCAATTCTCTATGAATTTATGAAAATCTATCAAAAATCTCATGGAGTTTTGAATCCAATTTTGTGAAAATCTAATGATTTACTAATGGGTTGTTATGATTTGCGAATTAAATCGTATTGTATGAATTTTATAAGATTTTATAACTATTCTCAATTATAAAATGATTGATTTCAATTTCTACTAAATCAAGCCTATTTAAGCATGATCTTTGATGAATCGATTTTTGATCTTCTCTTCAACTGATGATATTTACAAGCCCAACATGATTTATGATTTTAAATATGGATTTATCCAATTACCCATCATGATTTTGATGATTTACAAGATATATATATATATGATTTACAAGTATGCATGAAACTTGTGATTCATGAATTATGTTTTGGCCGACTCACGGACCTTATGCCATGGCTAGTTCACGTATGTACTAGAATGTTTTTGATTATCATGATTTAAATATCCCATGAATTCATGAATGTTACACTATGAGAAATATATATATGTTTTTGGAGTAGTATCGAACACCGAGTACGTTTAGGGCCTAGGCTCTGTCCCGGATCTCATAAACTGTGTGCCACCGTAGGTATGTTTGGACCTCCTTTGTGACTATCCACGGCCCAAATAGCTCTTTTCATATTGATATCACATTTTCATGGTTCTAACCTTGTCAAGATACGGACGTCCTCCCAACTAGGATTACAAGTCGGGTTACATCTGTGCTAATATCGGGTATGTCGGTAAGAGAATCTCCCACTATCCCTCATGATTTATGCATGTCTATGATTATGTATATTGGATCAAGTTATGTTCAATACGACTTTCCTCTCAAGATTATTATTTTGAATGTATTATGAATGTTTTTAAAACCTTAAGCCTTATGTTACGTTATGTTACGATATTTACGATATGAGCATGATCTCCTACTCTTATGATCATTTATGAGTTTTATATATTTTGAATGTTTGTTTTACTTACCTTGTATAGTCGGTATATTTCACATATTGATCGCATACTTTCTATGTTGTATCATTTTATGATATAAGACTCAGCTCTCAAGCTCATCCTAATCCTTAGTCCATCCCAGATTTCGCTATCTTTCATGTTAAAGGCTTTTAGACAGTATGTAGTACTCAACTTGCGTGTATGTCCAGGGATTCCTTTATGTTATGATTTGTTATGTTGTGCTTACGTTTTTGCTATGCTCTGTGCATAAATCTTCCTCCTAAAGTGATTGAAGTTAGATGTATGCTTATGCCATGGGTTGAGTTATGACCTCTCGGGGTTCCTTTCCCGTGTTACAATCCGAGTCTACGTTTGGGTCCTGAAAACATGGTATCAGATCCATAGGTTTTGAAGTGTCCTAGGGTGTCTAAAAGCCGCATTAAGTAGAGTCTTTGTCATGGGTGTGAAGCATTCCACACCTATGACGAAGAGGCTACGAGACGTTTAGGAAATGTTCCCTTCTTTCGTGATCTATGTCATGCGGTGAAATATCCTTCTATCCTTCTAATTCATTCTATTCATGATTGAAGAATCATGGCTCTCAAAAGAATGAACGCAAGGAGGAATGTGAACAGTGAAGGCCACGGAGATGGTAATGATCATGGGCATTAACAGGCCCCACCTATTAAGGAGCCCCAGGAATTAGAGCCAGTTGCCCACACTGAGTTTCGGACAACTATCCAGATGTTGGTGCAGGCCTTGATCGCTGAGGTCAACCAACAAGCTGTTGCACATATCCCGCAAAATGGCAATGCGGAAGCATCCCAGATTAGAGACTTCTTGAGAATGAACCCTTTGGAGTTCCTTGGGTACAAGGTGGATGAGGATCCGCACGATTTCATCGAGGAGATTCTAAAGATCACCCAGGTTATGGGGGTGACAAATGGAGATTGTATTGATTTGGACTCCTCTCAGCTAAAGGGGGTGGCCCACATATGGTTCAAGCAGTGGAGAGATGCAAGGGCAGTGGGTGTAGTCCTTATAGGTTGGGAAGAGTTCCACGCGACATTCTTGTATAAGTTTTTCCCTCGAGAGATGAGGAAGCTTAAGGCAGCTGAGTTTGTTAACTTAAAGCAGGGTGACATGTCTGTTCAGGAGTACGCATTGGAATTCACCCATTTATCCAAGTATACGCCAAAGTTGGTGGCGGACCAAAGGGCTCGAGTGAGCCATTTTGTACATGGAGTGGCGGACTATCTGGATAAGGACTACAGGATTGCCATGTTGCATCAAGATATAGACATGTTGCATCAATATATAGACTTTCCCCGAATTTTGTTGCATGCTCAGTAGATGGAGTCAGTATATAGGAGGTAGAGAGAGGACAAGAGGGCCAGGACAGACAATTACGGGACTTCTCAGGTCAGATCAAGGGGTGGACAGCGTCAGCATTCTAAGCATAGGTCTATTTCTCCAGCACCATCATCGGCCAGTATGCCAACTAGATTCCGAGGGGATCGAAGAAGCAAGGCTCCAGATTCGAGAGACCAGGGAAGCATGCAGATAGAGAGCACATTCCATGCTTGTGTGAAGTGGGAAAAGAATCATCCACGGAGGTTCCTAGTTGGAACGGATGCTTGTTTTGAGTGTGGAAAACTCGGACACAAAATCAGGAATTGCCCTTCAGCCAGATCAGGAGTAAGTGGTGCCAGACCCACCAACGGCTCGTTACTCCCATGACTTAATGCTTTGAGAATTTGCATATGTTCGCATAAATTAGTATAAATTAATCTAATGACTAGTTTCTATGAAGTTTTGTGGATGTTCTTCTATTGTGTTAAAAAATGACTAAATTTGTTGTTATGTTGAATTATCTAATTTCAGCCATGATCTTGAGAATGCTAAAATGTGTTTTGTCCAAGGCCACATGTCTTGTATGATGAATGATTATAGTTGAGAAAATGTGATTTAAGTATAATCATTTTTAGATGTACTTGAGTTGTTTTAAGAACCTTGATCTATGCCAATGTTTTACCAATCCGTAAGAGTCCAAAGGCTAAGATTTTGCCTTCAGATATGGCCAACACATTAAATACTATTATATAATTAAATAATTCCCAAGGGATATAATAGTTTTATGTTTTTTTAAAAAAATAGGGTAAGTAGTTGGCCGGGAATGGCACAGTATGACTAACGGCACGTGTTGAAAACTTCGTTGGCTGATATAAAATAAGCATGACCGATCCTGGCGCTAGTATACCCTAGAAAGTACATGGATGATTTAGACCCAAATCTCCTAGTTAGATAATTAAGACCTTCTACCTAACAAGGTAGTTGGTAGGGTGCTTGATTAAGCCTAGGGGACGGATCAATACAAGCCTTGTGTACTAAATCGGTCCTCCCCCGAACCTCTCAATAATTTCAGTTGATTGGACTTAAAATTCTATTTATAGTTGAAATGGGTTTTAAGGAATGATTTTGAAAGCTTATGGACGTCGTCATCCACAGGCTCCACAAAAGCTGGGCCCACCCGACATATGGCACGAGTATGACTAACAGCACGTGTTGAAAACTACGTTGGCTGATATAAAATAAGCATGACCGATCCTGAGCGCTTCAGTATACCCCTAGAAAGTGCATGGATGATTTAGATAAATCTCTAGTTAGATAATTAAGACCTTCTACCTAACAAGGTAGTTGGTAGGATTAGCCGGTCAAGCCCTAGGGGACGGATCAATACAAGCCTTGTGTACTAAATCGGTCACTCCACGAACCTCCTCAATAATTTCAGTTGATTGGACTTAAAATTCTATTTATAGTTGAAATGGGTTTTAAGGAATGATTTTGAAGGCTTATAAATTGGAAGGTAAATTGCATATTTTATGATTCTTAATTCCGTTTTGATATCCATATCTATGTCTTACATGATTTCACATGCTTCATTATTCCTTTCCAGATGATTTTCGATTAGTTGCTTTTGCCAACTTGTATGCAGTAAGATACCATGTACCAACTCTCCTCCTTGAAGGGGTCACTTCGTTGTTTTAAAATGCAGCCTCAAGTACCGATACTTGCGTACGAGTCACACAGTAGGACAACGTAGTTTAACTTTTTGGTGAGCCCCTTCTACTTGGGGGTTAGCATGCCTCAACTTATCTTGTTATAGGGGTCAGGTCGGGGGTTGTCTTGGACAAATCTATGTACTTTCAGCAGTAGAGGCTTTATAAATAGATGGCTAGTTTTGATGTTTCTATTCAGACTCTAATGGTTTGTGAATATTCTTATCCTTTCTGGTTTGAAAATTTGATTTCTTGGGAAGTTTAGTTTCCGCTAAATGCTTTCTTCCAAATTTCTAATGTATGAGTGTATGTTTACTCCCTATTTGTTGTTATATCACAGTTTCATATAAGTTGTAGTGGTACGCTTAGGACAACTATGGCATCGAGTTTCGGCCTCACCTAGGGCCTAAGATGGGGCATGACATTAGGGTTTACAGTCCTAGATTTGGGTTTAGTTACCCATAGTAAGAGAAAAATAGAAAAGTAAGTACTTAGACATATTCACCTACAAAGCAATAAGAGAATAGAGAAAACTTGAATTATGAAATTAAGCCTTCAAATCTTCAATGGGTATCTTTCATACAAGCTAAAGCTATCAAAGCTATGAAGGAACCATCAGAACTAAGCTAGAACTATTTAAAAATTTCATATATCTCTCAAAAGAACAAAAGAAAGTATCTATACTATGTCCCTAAAACCCCAATTTAATTCAAATTCAAAGGGTCCCGGGTTGGAAAGACGGATTTGGAAAGCTCGCTTGATATCCTGTCTTCCTAGCCTTCTACCAGCCTTTGATTGGCGGACCATTTATTGGAAGTTCATTTTCTTGCATGCATCAAGTGCTCCAACATGATGTTGGGTGGGATAAAATGGACCAATTTAGGGTCCGTCTATTGAGAAGATGAACTACATCTTTAGCCATCCATTGCATCATGCTTGGTGGTGTTCTTTGTATTAGAAGACGCTTCAGGAATACGGACCACATATTAGAAATGCCCTATGTTACACCCCATAAGTTTCAAAAGTTTAGACGGCCTATTCGTATGTTGGTTAAGAGATTTAGAGTGTCATACGTACGAGGAAAGGGCCCAGGGAAAGGCCGAACGAGTGCAAAGTCGGGATTTTGCGGGAGGAGGCCGAACCAAGCTGCCCAAGGGGGAAAATTGGCATGGAGCAGCTCCTCCGCGTTAGACAACATGGCATGGAGCAGAATCAGCGCAATTGGCTGAGTGCCACGTTGCCTTGTCTACTGCCTCAAGTATATAAAGGCCTCACACTTAGAAATTAAATCATTATCCAAATAATCACGGCCAGAACAGAGGGAGTACGAAGAAACCAAGTAAAAATCATCCTATTACGCCGCTAAACGCCGTCCAATTCCGAATTAACTTCGGGTACTAAAGTATGAGGCTGCAGAGAGCATTGCTGCAGAGTTATTTTCACAAAAATTTGCCCGGCGAATTGTCGTCCCGCCGAGCCTAAGTTGGTGGAATTATTTCAAACTAGTGTCAATACGATCACGTGCTTAAAGTAAGTATTTCTCCCTTTTAGATTCCCAAGAAATTATGAGTTTTTGATCGTCTTTCGATAAGTTGAAGTATAGTTAGTATATACATATAAAAGTTATTGTTTTCTTCGAATTAAGTAACAAAGTTGGCCCTATTCTTCCATTAATATGATTACAGTTGAGAAGGGTAGTTGAATACGAGCTGATACTCATCAGTTAGTCAGAAAAAGACGAACGAGGTATGTAAGGCTTAACTCTCGGCAAGTATCCTAGTCGTACAGTGTTACGACTTATGTTCTCGAATAGAAATAATGATCTCAGATGCTGTAGATAGTTGCTACCATTAGATTGTATTTTGATATTTTATAATTACCTGTTATTGATATACATATATAAATATCAGATATGTTGCGATTAGCTGCTAATAGGGATTATGGTTACATAAATTCTAGTTAGCTGCTAGAAAACGTATGCAGATTGTACTACAGGACCCCTCGCTGAAAGGGAGCAGGTTAAATGTGATTCGTGTTATGAACGTTATAGAAACTCTTTTAGTTCTTAGTTTATTGTTATGGTAGACTTATATGTTTGTTTCCAGGCCTAGACTTCAGAAGCTCGTAAGAGTTATTAGCTTGAATCAGTTGGTTAAATAGTATGGGCACAGTTAGGTGGTCTAATGACCAGTTGGCACCTGTATTGGCAGGAAAGCATCCCTAGAGATCGTTGACGTTATCGCACATTCCAGAACCTGAAATAGAGACAGAATAGGTATATTCTAAAGCTTAGTGACACCAGGGTTGTCCAGTGTATTGGGTGATCGTCCGCCATCCCTTTAGCCTTATCAGTGATTGTCAGTCTTAGTGGACTTAATAGTTATCATGTCAGAGTGCTAGGAGAGGGCCAGTCTATATAGAATTGCCTATAAGATTGAGAATTGCACAGAATAGTAATATAGATTCGAGTGGATTCAGATAAGGCCTAAGGAGTCAGTAGTACTCTGCTAGTACAGTGTTAACCATGAGTTAAGGAGTTCGGTAAGCTCCCTATGAAGGACCAGGGTGCCGATAGCGTAGAAGAAAGTTTGACCAAGTCCAGCTCTATAGTTGTTAAATTAGAAGAATAAAGTAGTTAGCTATCCGCAACCCTACAGTTATTCATGAGTTATAGATGTCCGAGTAAGACATTCAGAGTATTATTAGGACACTTGAGACATCGCTCTATTCATCTCATATTATTAAGAGATCATGATCACTATAAGGATCCTATCATTAAATACGGGCACATGGCGTGCTTGCACACAGCCATACAGATTATCACAGAAGCGAGTAGCACTAGCATGAGGCCCAGAAGGCCAGATATGCACTCCTTATATAGATAGATTGGTGTGTCAGTATAGCACCTGGGTTGGGGTTTCCCTCAGTTAGAAGCCTTCCATGACCGCCCTAGGGTTAATAGTTGTATCGCCGCCCACCAGGGGCGTGGATACGTCGCTCTATGGAGCTGCATGTCATCCGTAAGGGACGAAGATGGGGATCCAGATCCTCATATGCCATGGTTGGCCTTATATACACCCCCACCGAGCGTTTACACCGGGGGTGTAGATATCAGGAGTCCTCTGGAGTCAGACACAGCTACAGTTCAGGGGCTAAGCAGGCCCAGTGGTAGACCCAAGGGACCAATAGGTTTGCTACAGTACCAGTAGAGTTGTAGACACCTGAGTAGGGGTATATAGATTGAGATGTTCTCTCCAGGACTTATGGGGTCCTGAACGAGTTATTCTATGCTGATTGTACCTCCTGGCTTATGGGGGCCAGGTGGGGTTCTTATATGAATTCTTTTTTTCTAGTTGTAGTGTATAAATGTGTAAGTATGCAGTCTTAGCTTATGTGCTTGTAGTGTCAGTTAGATGCAGATTACGAATCAGCAGGCGTATAGGCTAATCTTTCGGCTCTTCTTTTTTATTTAATTCTAGTCCTATTCAGCTTATTTATTACCTTACATATTTGGTACATGTTGTATTGACGCCCTTCCCGGGGCACTGCATTACTTACCTGAAGGCACAGATAGACGAGGAGCAGGTCCCTCATAGTTCCAGTCAGTCGTACAGAACCGTCAGCTCCCTTCTTCTGGGGCTTGTGTGATAGAGGTTTATTCCCTTTGTTTGTACAGTATGGGTAGGTCGGGGCCCTGTACCGACCATCTTATTACTCCTAGAGGCTTGCAGATTGTGTTACTTCCCTGTGGTTAGATGATATCGACACATTGTGGGGCTCATATGTGTTTTAGGTGATGTGTGTTGGCCGTGTAGGGCCACATTTTTTGCCTGTTGATTGGCGGCCTTGTAAGGCCCGCAAGTTCCCTATGATTGTTGTCTTTGGCTAGCTATTTATTTTCCACGGGGAGCTATAGGCCTTGTCAGTCGAGATGTATTTACAGCGCTATATAGCCCATTGTTTTCTTGATTCCCGGAGTTGATTAGCCACACTGGCGGAGAATTGCCCAGGATCGTCGGCTCGGCGGTTCGAGCCTTAGTAGGACACTAGGTGCCCGGTCATGCGTCTCAAGGTGGTGTGACACCCTATGTCTTTTGCTCCTTTCACAGTAGAATTCAGTTACTTTCATACATCTTTGGGACCCAGACTCATTCAATTCTGAAACTGAGCAAAATAGAATTATTTGGACCTTAAATAATACTTAAAGTCTTGCGAAACTTCATGAAAGAAGTACAAATGTGTCGCAATCTCCCAACACATCGGGAGGCAGAGGGATAGTATGACCTATTTGAGGACACACCTGAGACTTGGGGAGATTGAGAAAGAGACTCGGTTATAGTTGTGCACTACGAAGGCAGAGGAACACTAATAGATGTTTCCTTCCTAGTACGAAGAGAAGATGCATTGGGGCTTCAAGTATGGGTAGTGATAGTGCTCAAACTCACACTTCGTGACAAAGCATGGCCTTAAAAATTGTCAATAAAGAATACAACAAGTGGTTGGGATAGAACCGGGGAATAGGGTAAGATATAGATTAATTCCAGTAATTAAACTTGTTGTTGAGTTATCTCCAAATTGGGGGCTTGCCCAATACTTTGACATGCTTGAATTTAATTTTATGCATTTGAAAACATGAGCATAACATGGATAGATTGAAAACATGCTTTTCTCATCATAAATCCATCATACATGAACATACTTTGTAAATCTCATCTTCTCATATGCTTTCATGAATGGGCATCAGAATTTTGAAAACTAGTACACATGATTAGTAATTGAATACATGATAAAAACTTGCCCATGAGTTGTAATTCATCAATTAAAACATCGTAGATCATACCCATGACATTGACTTAGAGAATTATGCATTGGGTTAAGACCACATAAGTCACATAGATTTTCATTAATTAGGAAAGTTGAGAATAGGGGGTGTGAACGATTTCGCCCATTCATAACCTACATACCTGATAGGATCGAATTTAGCCACTCCTTCATTTCCAATGAAAAATTGAAAAAAAGCGTGAGGAGGAATAGGCTTGATCACCTCTACAACCCTCTAACTTTGCATGCATGAATAGAATGTCTTACAATGAACTTACCTCTCTTAAAACTCATCATTCATGGTTTAAAACGATGTAGTTTAGGCCTTAGGATCATAGAAATTATGAAATAGCCGCACTAAATTTGCAAAAACAAGCGGCTACCAATCACGAGAATTTGGATGAATCGTTACCAATGACCACGACTCGTGGTTTAAGTCGTTAGTGCACTATCCAAAATTCATCTGGGAATCACCTCGGTGGACCCTACGAGTCATTGGCCATTGATCACAACTCATGGTCACCACTCATCACCTTGTGCCCAAAATTCTCAATCATCGGCCAAGTTGTGGAGCCTTTGATAAGGGCATATTTATATCCAATCGATACTCAAATGTATAGCTTTTTGCCTTGTTTGTCTAATAATGTGTGTACATTCTCATGTAAATTGTACGGAAGTGTGATTTTTATACTAACCAACATGATTAGCGTTGTTTTGTAGGAAAAACATGCTTTTGATGGAGAAAAATGACATTTGGGAAGAAATCGAAGATGCACTCAAGAGCGAGCAAGGAAGCGGTTGGATGAGCAAGGAAAACAAGGGCTCCGCGATGGAGCCGTGACACGCTACCATCACTTGGATGCAATCATAGCATAGAATTAAAATTGCAAGAAATTCCGGTGAGGGTCGTGATCGGGCCGTGCCACGTTTGGGGATTATTTTCTCCGGACTTTGCATTTCCGAGAGAATTAGCGTTGTTTTGTAGGAAAAACATGCTTTTTAGGAAGAAAAATGTCATGTTGGGAGAAATCGAAGATGCACTCGGGAACGAGCAAGGAAGCGGTTGGATGAGCAAGGAAAACAAGGGCTCCGCGATGGAGTCGTGACACGCTGCCATCGCGGATGCAATCTGCCTGCGAATTAAAATTGCAAGAAATTCCAGTGAGGGTCCGTGATCTGGCCGTGCCACGTTGGGATTAATTTCTCCAGACTTTGCATTTCCAGAGAGGGTCCGCGATTGCACCGTGGCACGTTGGCTATGCTCCGCGATGCATGCCG
>JACEIK010016685.1:0-14891 GCA_018107945.1 Datura stramonium
TTGCATTCCTTGTGAAATCAATGCAACTCTGGCAACTGCAGTCCGAGAAGCGGCATATTTCACATCCATCACACACACAGGAAGTGCAACCTGTACATGTTGAAGAACGCAGACATCCCCTGCTCACCCTTCGGCTTGCTCGCTCTTCAATAACATCACATGATAATCTAAAATACAAGAAAGCAGCAAACAAACATGACCACAATGAATACAAGCAAAAATAATTGATCATAAACATGGTTTGCTAAAGAAATGAGAAATATAATGCACTAAGGAAGCGGCATATTTCACATCCATCACATTACAGAGGAAGTGCAACCTGTACATGTCGAAGAACGCAGACATCCCCTGCACACCCTTCGGCTTGCTCGCTCTTCAATAACATCACATGATAATCTAAAATACAAGAAAGGAAGAAACAAACATGACCACAATGAAGAGTACAAAAATAATTTAATCATAAACATGGCTTACAAAGAAATGAGAAATATAATGCACTAAGCATAGCCACATTACAGTAACTTGACAGTTACTTGGACAATGGCACAACTTTTAGTAATCTGTCTCGATAGAACCTAGCCCCTCCCTTAACCGAAAGTCCTAAAGAAAGGGTAATAATGATAGAAGGGGGAAAGGTCAGACAAAATGCACATTACTAATTTGGAAAATTGAATGATGCAATAACTACAAAAGGAACATATAACACAAAAATGGCATGTTTAGGATCAAAGGAAGTGGTCTGCCCGCTCAGTCAAAAAAACAAATTCTATTATAAACCAAGATATCGACCAGAGAAAATGACAATATATTAATACACACAAACATCCTGGAGAGGATTGTCCACTCAACTCTGCAATTGAAATGTCGTAAAGAAGCTGCTCTAGCGCATCAGTTAGCACCTATATCTCCTATTCAGCAGAGTGGAGGAGTAGAACCTATATCTCCTATTCAACAGAGTGGAGGAGTCTATAAATAGAAACGAAAAAAAACATATATGGTATGGAACCTCCACTGTGGTAGTTTATATACCATGTCCATCGACTTGAAACTGATGCACAAGGAGCCCCAAAACTCCTTTTCAATATTTTGGGATGCTCCTCCCCATTTACTTATTTGACTGTGAAGACAATATCAGAAACAATAAATGATAATATTTTGATTAATTATACACATCACTTACGGAATAAAATCAATATCTGTTATACTCATGGAGCAATATATACCGATCAATCTCCAAGTCCTCACATCCTCTACCTGTCATATGTTTGTAAACCATCAAAATGTTTCTCCCTTGGAGATAGAGGAAGGACAATCTGAACTTCCTTTCCATCAGAATGGGGGAGGGAAGGAGGTGCAATCCAACAGATTACTTAATATCTCCTAGCAAATAAAGTAATATGACACTTTCCTATACAAGACATCTTTCATTCAAGGTATATCCTAATTTGACCGCTACACAAAAGCATACACTTCCAGTATACTTTTTGTGAATTGGAAACTCATTCCATCTAAAGCACCACATATATTATTTAACTCTAAAGTTTTCCTCTTCTTAAACTTTTGATCCCACCATTCATCTAAGAGAAAGCACAATTCTAGTTTTTACTCATAGTAGCACAAAAATTCCCTTCGATCAAGGTATATTTTTCCTTCCTAATTCAAGTTAACCTTGCAAGTTATCCTATCTAATACAAAACCACTTTCAAATGAATTGGTTGTACTTCTGCTATTGGTGCTCTGTCGAATGGTCATTGTAGCAGAATCACAAAATCACTTGTTCGGTGGTTTAATGTTTGACTGTGACATGAATAATCTTATTTAAATTTCTAAAAAGGTAAGCATACCAAATAATTTATACATAGACCAAAAATCTTTCACATACCAAACTTTGCCTTCACTATGAAATTCATTCTTAAAAAAGTAGCTGAAACTACATAACACATTCCTAGAGCAGATACTAATAACAATGTGTTTGCAGCAAGTTTTCCAAGAACTAATTCCACAAAGACTCTCACTTTCCACAGTTCCAACATTGTCTCTCACGATTCAGAACTTATATTGTTATCAGAAAGCTTTTGCTGAAAGCATGAGAAACAAAATCAAAAATTCATTTTAAGCAATGTCTTAATACAGTGAAAGAAAAAGTTCCATGACCAAATATTATTCTTTCATCATATCGTATCCCAAAGATGGGACTCATTCATCCCTTAAATTTAGGAAATGAGACTCCAAAGATGTGCACTCTCACCGCTTTCGTCCTAGATCGATAATTTCATTATTTTCAAATGAGCTGCATGTCCTTTAAACAGAAAAAACTTTCCATTGATGGCAATAGAATGATGTCATCGAGCCAAACACTTGCTTTCTTGAAGGAACCAATGCATTCAATGACTTATGTCACTCCTCTAGTATTTTCTCTCGCGTTAGTTCCCCAAAAAAATATTTTCATCCACAAAGTGCTGGTGCAATGATGATCCACACATCCATAAAGTGTTGTGTCTAATGATGATCCATTAGGACAAATATCCAACTCTTCTCTTATTTTTTCTACTAAAATGCAAGAAGTAAATACAAAAGGTTTAAGAATACACCTAGGTCCTCTAGGACGCAGAAGATTGATTTAAAAAAAAAAAGAAAAAGATTTCAGGTCACTTGCCAATGCTTTTCTAATATTTCTGCTATAGCTTTATTTCACAAAGCCCATGACCTCGGAGCCAATATACCCGAATCTTTTCTTATTTTGTTCCTTTTGTAGTCTAACACCATATCGATCACCAAATAACTAGCAATCTCGGATCGGTAGATATCTTTTCATGCACCCCATTTTTAACTATTTGGAAAGGTTTTCATGATTAAAATAGGTAAATAATTTGTGATTTCCATTATGGAAGTCAGATTGATCAATTAGAAGAGAAACTTTTTGAATATGAACAATAAATTGAAAATAACAAATTAAACATACTCATTATTAAGGAAATTAAACATGTGAAAGGGAAACATACTTGTCAAAGGACACGTAGCACTTCCAAAGGTGTGTTGGTCAAAGCATCATGGCAGATCCTGCAATCCTCCTTAGAGCGGAAACGAAACCTGCCCTTTGCACTCGCTACATATGATAAACTCATACGATGACCGCATTTATGTGACCCATTGGCATTCTTAAAGACTGGCTGTACATTTGAGTAGTATGAGTCTTTCCTGACCGGAACTTTCTCTACCACCAACAAAGATCCAGATATTGTTCTTCCATTTCCTGAAGACTCTCTTCTAGAATGCCTCAAATGCAGCTGAGCCACTTTTCTAATAAAGAAGAAAAGGGAAAATTACTAGACGCAAACATGAAAATATTTATCAAATAGGTAATAAAATGGATTTATTTTTCCTCGCTTCATAAAAACAAGGAGGCAAGCATTAGTACAACTAGAGCATTGCTAAATGTGTCAGCAATGAGAAAAAGTAGTAATGATACTAAACTTATTCTAATAGGTAACACCATGCTAATGATCAAGTGACATCCAGCAAAAGACAAGTGCCATAAGAAGCTGCTGAAGCATAATTGGTCCCATTTAGCAAAAACTTCAAATTCTATAATCGACAACTAGTTAGGAGGAGAAAGAAATGTCAACTTGTTACTTTAAAAGCCCTTCATCACTAAAGAAGTTCAAGAAACTAGGAAACTTGTTTCCACCCGCAGATGTTGCCTCCAAGTGAGATGTACCGGAGTAGTACATTAGCTCTTGTAATTACCTTTCGTGAAATGTTGCTTCGGGCTAAAATAACTAGTTAATTTTATGAAAACTTCAAATACATAAATGCACTTAGATTGGTTTAAATGGATGGATAGGGAAGATTCATGTTGGGATTAGTCTTCTTCGTAAAGAGTAATTAACCAAGGTCCTAGGACAAAATGTTATGCACGTTAGAATGAGTAGGTCCTTCATGTACCAATATCACATGCTAACTTTATGAGACTCCGCTGCCACCTAAAAAGAATACTACTATATCGTCAACTGTAACTACAACAAAGTGCACGCCATGAAGATTTTTGGGTTGATAAGCCCCACTCCTCTTCAAAACCAATAAACAGAACTCATCATCAAAGATCACACCTTTTACCATCTATAGAAGTATTATACATACAATGTAGGCCGGCAAATTAAACTCTCTAGCTTAGTTGCTTTAAAAAATGCTTATCACCTAAATAAAATGTGCTCAACCCTAAATAATATTACATGAAATCTTGAAAAGTAAATGCATCAACTTTTAGAGTTATATAAGAAAACAATGCATCAACTTTTAGAGTTATTTATTACATACATGTGATGATGTGTTGGTGGGAGGCAACAGATGAGTGTAAAATTAGGGGTACGTGGATCGGACACCACAATTATAAAAAAAAAATTCAACATTACATCATAAGGCCAATATAGAATCAACAACATGCATTTAACGCAATACATTAGTGTGTGTGTGTATGTGTAAGAACTTCATGGCAGCTAGGAGGTATCTACAGTTGATTTCGGCACCAAGTAAAGCCCTAAGCTGCCACCAGAATCGCCTGTGAATAGAGGCTGGTGCAATGCACACAAAACCTCAACGTAATCATCACCTCTCTTCAACACATGTAAGTCACGCAACTCTTCTTCGGTGAACATATCGCCCTATCTCCGACTCTTTTACCGTGCACAAAACAAAAAAGATTTCACAAGTACAAAACCCGCAAAGAGTTCTTGCGTAAAGATCGAATCTTTTAATTTTTTTAACAAAAAGAAGAAGAACTGGAGTGTTCTATATGTGAGGGGTATATATATAGAGAGAGAGGAAAGAGAGAGAGAGAGAGAGTGTAACTGTGTTTACTATATGGGGCGAATGAATTGGAGAGAGAAGAGAAAAGGGGAAGAGGGAAACAAGAGAGGATTTTGGGTAATGGTAAATGGGCATTCTTGATGAGAGAAATCGCCTCAGGAAGTACGCAAATTTAAGAGATATGGTGTACAAAGCATTGAAAAGGAACGATCTTTGGGGTTTTGAGAGCACACAATGTGTGTAGTAGGACTTTAGAGAGAGATAGAGAGAGAGAGAGAAAGGGGGTGGGTAAAGGGTTGGGGTTGGGAGGTCAACAACTTAATCAAAGGAATGGAATCGAAGGAAGATAGTGTGTACATAGATTTTAGTCAATAAAATTTATTGGCTTAATTTTTTTAGGAAGAATTTTAAATTTAAAAACTTAGCCAATAAGTTATGTGGATCCTAATTTTCTTTTTTAGGGAAAATTTTAAATTTAAATATGTACTAGATTTTAGCCAATATGTCTATGGATATCAATTCTTTATAAGGAAAACTTTTAAATTTAAATATTATTATTTAATTATAAAAACTAAAAAGTTTCAAATTATTAAGTTTGCAACAACACTGAAATTTGAAAAAATTTTAAACTTAAATTGAAGTTGAATTTCAAATTTTAAAAAATTATAAAATTCAAAAACATGATTTAAAATATAAAACATAAAAAAAATAAAAAAAATAAAAAAAATAAAAAAAATAAAAAATTTCAACTTTAAATTTAATTTTATAAATTTTAAATAAAATAAAAAGTATTTAAAATCGATTATATTCCTACTTAGGTTCAAATTTGGTGGAGAACTAAAAACAAGAGGACTTCTTGTGAGATAAACTGCATGAAATGACAATACTAGGAATCCGCAGTTTGATCTTTAAGTGATATTTTATTTTTAAAATTTTATTTCAAAATAATTTATATAATTATTCTCTTCTAATTTTATCCTTATTCAAGTTGATAGAGTTTTACATAATTAAGAAAATATTAAAAAGTTATAACTTTTAAATATATTTACTAAGAGTAAGTGGATAAAAGTATATTTTTCTCTACCTAAGAATGAGTAATTTTCTTAAGGGGTATGTCCAAACTTAAAGTATCGCTTATTTTGAGACTAAGAGAGCCAATAATTTTTAATTTTGAGAATTTTTTATTTTTTAATTTATGTGGTATATTTTTTTTAAGTCATCCTAAGAAATATTATTATTTTTTTTGTTGTTTTATAATTTTAATTTTTAAAAAACAAAAAAAACCAAAATAAATAAAAAAATTAAAAAAATTAAAAAAATTAAAAAAATTAAAAAAATTAAAAATATTTTTAAAAATTAAAAATTTATGAATTCATAAAGATTATTCAACAAAAAGATATCATTTAGCTATTATAAAATAAACACTATTATATATTTATAATAATATTTATTACTTATCTGTGTTATAAGTAAAATAGCTATACAAAAATATAATAAAAATTATTTTCTAAAAAATTAACTACTAAGAAATCTGTATTGTCGTAGAGAAGAATATTATGGAGAGGTATGCAAATGCACAAAGTAGGTTTTTTCCGCCCCACCTCGGATGAGTATGATACTTAGATATCAAAATTAAAATTTTGATATTATAATATATGCATAAAATATTTAATATATATTTTAATTATTGATAATTTGATATAGAATATCTATAAAAAACTGAAATAGTAAAAATATCATACTGAAGTTTATAATTACATATACAATCCATATTTATTATATTAATACTATTGAACATATAAAGTAGTTTAGTGTATTAAAACTACATATATCACATCTCATTTAATAATAATTTAAATCTAATCAAAATTGCTTCAACTAATTTTAGAGTTTGAAATTTTAACTATTATCGTGATTGAAGTGATATTTTGTGTAATTGATTAACGAAGAGAATTAAAAACTAAAAGGGGGACATGCCTCATGTCCAATCGATTCGCTTAGTACAAAGATAGGAAGCCCTTGTTTGAGTGAGCTTCTAGAATGCCATTCATTTCGCAATAAGAAACTTCTTCCACATAGAGGTTTCAGCTACTTTAAAGGAGTGCATTCAAAATCTGAGAAGAGGCCTGCCCTTGGGTTGAAACAATTATAGGTGTCAATGGACCGATTTCACTAGCAAGAGCACTTTCTCCAATGTGCGCAAACAGAGATGCCATTTCAATGATGGACACACTGGCCCTTGTGTTAAAGTATCATCGAGTTTCGCTTGAAACCGGCAAGTTTCGAGTTTCCAAATAAGTGGTACCCTTCTTTGTCCGTAGGTCAATTGTTGCCTAAATCTCTTCCTTATCTCTGATGCCCTCGAGCTGCCCTTTGGAAGATTAAAGCATGACTCTTGTTTTCCAACTGGCTGCTTTGCACACTGCTACTCAAAACTATAAGGATAAGGCTAACACTACAACAGACACATAGCTCTAGGCCAACATCATGTATGTCCCATCTAAAAGCAAGAGAATGTCCAATTTACCTAGTAACTTTTACCTTTATCCGCAACCTCTATACCTTCATATCTAAGATCGTGTCCTCGATGTCGAAGACGCTTCACATCTTGTGTAATCACTCCCCAATACTTCTTCGCTCTACCATTGCTTCTCCCGGTACCCACTATATCCAACCCTCACACCTCCTCATTGAGGCCGCTTGCACATCTCCTCCGCACAGCCCAAATCATCTCAACCTCCATCCCCTCATCTTATCCACCATGGAGGTCACTCCCGCTTGTCCCTAATATCCTCTTTTATTCCTAATCCGATTACCCTTGGACATGCTCACACATCTATCTCAACAATCTTATTCCATCACTTGCGCTCTTCTGGATATGAGAGTTCTTGATTGGTCAATACCGCCCCATTAACGTTATCATCAACATCTATAGATCGATCATTTCACGAGTCTCTTTGCTTATTCCAAGGTGAAAACTCTGCATCATATTTCACCAATGCAATATTATTAAATTGATAATCTATATGATATTAAAAGTTTGAAGGTCTTTAAAATGTTAATTGATTTCTTTTGTCCTTTCAAGTTAAAAGATTTCGCAGTAGATGATTGCTATTTTTCTTAAATTATTATATTTAAGAAGTTATTTCAAAATTTCCATAAAGTTTAAAAAAAAAAATCATACCAAAAATAACAATTACAAAGTTTTCCACGCCTACTTCTTTATTAATTCTTTTAACTGAAAATTTCTATATTAAAATTTCCATGCCTACTATTTTAAAAATAATTTCATAGAAAAAAAATTTCCATAAAAATTTTCCATGCCTACTTTTTTTTTTAACTGAAAATTTTCATAAAGTTAAAAATTCTATATTAAAGTTTCCATATGTACTATTATCAAAAATCATACTAAAGTTTCCCATGCCTGAATTTTTTTTCTTTCTTATTTTAGCATAACTTTATTTGTGGTATAAATCTAGAAAAAATACTCCTAAATTTCCATCATCTTTGTAATTATCAATGAAAGTTTTTAAAATCTTATAATCTATACTATATTAAAAGTATGAGTTATAAAAAATAAGTGACATCACTTTCTCTATTTTATTTTCATTAATATGACCTGCAATTTAATACTTATTTTAATATTAAATGCACATGTAACTCCAATATTTTTTCATTCTCTGCTCTGAACCTCCAGTAGTGATTTCAGACTTGAACTATGACTGACTGCTTAAGGAAATAAAGTATCACTGCTTACACATAATAATTAAGGTGTTTACATAAGTTTTAATAATTTTTATTTTCAACAAAATTACTATGTTCTTATATGTACCAAATACGTTTTTGAGTACAATAAGATTGTTTTATAAAATAAGTCATAAAAAATTTTTAAACATAAATATACGTATTTGTTTATACTTGCTATACTCTATTGCATACGCAATATCAAAGCAAGCGAATCTATTCCATATATATCTCATATTTCTATCAAACTATCTAGCATACTCTCTTTTTTTTATTCCACCATTTTCATATATTTTTAATCAAAAGGAGTTGCAAGACATGTATGTTCCGGTCAAAATTGTATCACTCTTACAATTTTTTCAACATAATTAATGTGACTTGTCAAAAGAAATTCATCACATGTTTTATGATATTTTTCATTCCAATAATAAAATTTATCTCATCCAAATATAATACTCATGTCAAAATGACTACCCAACGTGTTTTTTTACAGTTTTGAAAAATACTCCATGTTAGAGCCAAAAATTCTCGTTTCATTAACGCCCACTATTTCTGATAAAATAAATACCAAATTATATTCATGAAACATAGTCTCATTTTATTCATGAAAATATTACAAGGTAAAGTTTTTTTACCTTTTCTCTGCTTGAGTCGAGAAAAATTATATTCATGAAACATAGTCTCAAATTCTCTTTCACTATAATAACCCAAAATATAAATACAATATAATACTTCTCATCCATTTCTCATCTATCTTCTTCCTATACAAACACATGGAAGAAAACATCTTTATATAAATGTAGAATTTTTCTTTTACATCTAAAAATGTCAAGAAAGCAAAATATAATATGAAGAACATGCCACAATGATTACCTCGAGTTACAATGAAGAATGACACTACTTTCATTATATATCCACTAATATAATATGCATTTTAATATTAAAATACATAAAAAAAATAAAAAAAATAAAAAAAATAAAAAAAATAAAAAAAATAAAAAATATGAATTTACATGCACCATAATTTTGACATCAAATCCGACCCAACATCAGAGAACTTGTAAAGAGGATTTTGAAAATCTGAGTTGTCATGTTAGGAGGATTACGTTGTCTAGTTGCTACATACAATGTACTTGAGAAAATCCGAATGTCATTAGTCCACCATTCATTTATTTCATTTCGCTCCTCATGCAGGTTTTTTTATATTTTTTCTATCTAGTGTTGAAAAGACTCTTATTGAAATTCGATTGATTTGAATTCTATACTTGCAAACTTATTTAGGAGCGCTATCTATCAAGGATCTTTTTATATCTAGGACTCAAATCGAAATCTTTAATTAAACGAGAAGTAATATCCACTCCTGGTTGCTCCGCACAGTTGATGAAACACAAAGCTACACTGGAAATATGAGTAAAATTTTGAGTCTAAATTTGGAATTAGCTTGCTTTTGAAATGTGAATAAAATTGTAATCCCAATTTCCAAATCATGCTTTGAAATTCCAGCATTCTCCAAATTGAAAGTAGAATTTTGTGATTTTGTTTTGCATTTCAAAGAAAGTAACTTGAGAAGATATAAATTCCAAAATGATGAGAATATATCTTGCGTGAAAACGATTTATACAATAAAAATTTATTCGCATCAAATATTTATATTAAATTAATAAATACAATATTTTATTTTTTTAAATTAGTTAATTTTATATTTAGTGTTTTATTTAATTATATATTCTTAAGAGATTAATAAGTTTTTTTATTTTGTTAAATTACTTAATTATAATAAAATTATATTAACTTATATAAGCAATCTGATATAATTAAATATGTACTAATTTACACTAAGGATGTGTACATAATGAAAGAAAATATTTTTCATGAAAAATATTTTTAAGAAAATATTTTCTAGAAAAAACAAGTGGTTTCTTACGAATTACAAACTAATAGTTATAATTTGATGTATGATTTGATGGTCTTGGTGCTTCTTTTACACCTTGAGGTTTCGCTAGTTCAAAACTCGCAACATGTGTTTTTTTTGTTTGCATTTTTATAAAAAATGACTAGAAAAATGCAGCCACGAGGATTACATATACTCACTAAACTAGTGCACCAAGTTGGTATTTGTATTTGATGGTGCACAAATAAAAATATAATCCTTCTATAGGTATATATACATAATATATTTTGTAGTATAGTAGTATAGGGCAAATTTATTGTCACTTAGAATATTTTGTCTCCACTCGGGAATACTATGTATCAAAGATTTAAAGAACCTATCTGAACCATATACTACTGAAAGCAGAAAAAAGTTTCCTTTGACTGTAAAATGTTTAACTGTAAATTTGGATTAAATGCTGTAAAACAAAGCTATGGGGGGCTTGGGGAGAGAGGAGGGGGTTTGGAAGAGATTCTTTCTTTGTTTTGAGCTAAATTTCACATGGCAGCTAAATTTCACTAGGAAGTAACCACATAGCTTTATTCACTGGACCACCAATAGGCATTTTTGAATTGACTGCAGCCCCAAGATTGAATATCCACATCACTCAATTATCATTACAGAAACAAGACTATACTTATCGCTACTACAATTGAATTGTTGAGAATAAGAATAATGTTGGCAATCATGTGTTGCTGTGGGGCAAAACTGAGCTCTACAAAAGGACATGATGTGTCTTCCTGCAACCACTTGTTGATGCATTCAGTATGGAAAATCATGGCCACATTGGAAGTAAAGAATGGTATCTTCATCTTGATAGTCAAATAAGCAGACAGTGCCATGCTTCTTGTTCTCAACTTCATTAAAATTATTTGTATCCATAGCACAAAATGTCCTTGTTTCAAACATCTGTAGATACGTCTTGATCAAGGACCTCATTAGCATTGTCATTCCTTCTTTCTGCTTCTTCTTCAATGGATTGTGGCGCTTGCATTCTGTAATGAACATATAGTCAGTATTCACTCATACGAGCCGTCCCAGCCTGCACTTGATTTGTATTTGATGTGGAAGAATACGAGACTGTTCTTGTTTCATGATGGTAGCCTCATTAGTAAGATGTATATCAAACTCATCTTGCTCTTCGTCTTCATTAATAAGATGATTCCCAAACTCCATTGTTGTTGTTTTCATATTTTCTGTATATCAACTTCAAACCCCTCCTCTATAATTTCTTCATCAAGACCTTCATCAAGAATCAACGCAGATGCGTCATTCTCAAACTCCTCCTCTTCTACCATAATTTCTTCATCAAGAATCCACTCAGATAAGTCATTCTCAAACTCCTCCGCTTCTGCCATAATTTCTTCATCAAGAATCCACTCATATAAGTCATTCTCAAACTCATCCTCCTCTTCTTCCCTTAATTCTACATCAAGAATCGAATCAGATACATCATTCGTAATCTCCTCTTCCTCTCTCTTCTTCAATTTCATCAAGAATCGACTCGGATACATCATTAGCAACCTGTCTTTCCTCTTCTTCTTCCTCTTCTTCTCCCTCCTCATCAACAAGATCATCAGGAGTCACGTTGAAACTCTAAATATAAAACCATCCAAGAAAGTATAATCATCACTCCTTCGAGGCTGCTGATGTTGTTGTTGGTTCAAGTAGAAAACATCAGGTGGCAACGCACAGAGTAGAAAATCAAAGCTTTATCACGAGAAAACCGAAAATCATTAGAACTTTGAGAAATTCAGAATTGGAGGTGTTCATCTCAGAATTTATTTATAGGGAAAAAATGATTTCTTTACCTAATTTGATTGGGAATCAGACAAAAATCTTTTTCCATAAAAATCTGTTTCCATTATTTTGATATCAGTTCCACTGCGACATAACTTATTGAGATCTCTTTCATTTTTCTCATTTTCAGATACCTGAACATTTGCCAAGGTTTTATGAAGTGTTATGTCATGGTGCTTTCTTAAAGCACTTGCCTCATCATTATGACCATATCTTAATCATTTGCCTTCCTCTTCTTCAAGGAGTTTTATATTTGGAACTATTTGGTCTATCACGCTTCAGGCGCCCTTACAGATCCTGTCCTTCAAGAACCTTTCATTGGAGCATTTGCAACTGAATTATAAAATAGGTTCAGCAAATATATCTGGCAATTGATTTGCAGCCATTTTGCAAGTGAATTTATCTCTTGAACTTTAAGTTCACTTTTTTTTTCAAGGACCACACCCAATTTTCAGCTGCTAATCAATTTCCCTAATGTTAAGAAAATTAATATTTACCCC
Source organism: Datura stramonium (assembly GCA_018107945.1). Classification (NCBI taxonomy): domain Eukaryota; kingdom Viridiplantae; phylum Streptophyta; class Magnoliopsida; order Solanales; family Solanaceae; genus Datura; species Datura stramonium. The sequence goes on from JACEIK010016685.1 coordinate 12,781, forward strand.
AAGCTCATTGGGGATCTATCTTTGTGGTAAGTTGTAGTGATAAATTGAATCATATACCACGCATTCAATTTTAGATGGAATTATTTTGTTCCCCGACCCCTGAACCAATCGTGATAGGGGAACTTTGTTGGCTTGATGTGCATTCAAGTGTTGCTATATGTTAAATAAACATATCTCAAAACCAAAATTTATTTGTGATTTTTTTCTCATAACCAATGTTTATCTATAATTGGAGGTATACAAATTACTTTTTGCTAAATAAACTTAGATATGAACCAATATTATCAACATGATTTTATAATTTGGAACCGTGCTTTTAATTTAACAATTCGAGTAATCAACCTTGCAAGAACCACTCTAAGTTGATATCAAAGCACATGCATTCATACCATGATGCATCTACGGTTCATACTGGCAGTGAACGAGTCCGTATTCACGTTTTTATAAGTTTCAAATTATGTAGTACTAGGGGCTTTAGGTTTCGGCCCAAAAGAAGAAAAAAAAAGATTAGGGTTTTAGGTAAACAAAGATAATATGACTTTTGAGAATTTATTAGTGTATTTGTGTAAATAGATAAAATGAGTTAATTAACCTTTTTCCAATTTTATTTAATTAAAATGTAATACTCTATAGAAAATCACAGCACAATTTTATTAATCAATATAAATGTAGTTAAATCAAAATATAATATTAGTTTTTATATAATTATTCCTCGTGGTTCTGAATTTATTTGGTACGATTCAAATTTCAAGGGTAAAATTGAATTATTATATTATTTGATCATGATTTTTTTCATATGCTTTTAAATATTTTAAATTGCTAATTTTATATTTTGTAGTACTTTTATGTAGTTTTCAAGTATGTAAATTTTATTTCTAAGAAACGTAAAAAAATTTGTGTCCGAGAAAGCAATTTCTGATAATTATATGTTGATTTAAATATACAAAAATGTGTAATTAAATATGTATTGATGAAGAATAGTTTGCAAATGTCTTAACCCTTAGGTTATTGCATTTATAGTTGAAAGATTAATATATTAACTTAAATACTATACTTTTGATAAGTGTAAACCTTTTGTATAGAGTTTTTTTTTTTTAAAAAGAAAATAAATTTTTGCTTCTGAAAATAAACTATAGATTTCTATTTCATTAACTTAGTAAATTAAAGCCTTATATTTATTCAAAAATATCGGTAGTTTAAATATGTTAAAGTATATGTGATAGTTTAGATTTAATTTTGATTTTAAAGTTTTTAAGGTAGGTCACGACAATTAATTACCTCAATTCATCTAATAGTTTGCTCCTTAGAATGTATAACTTTCTACAGTAACAAGAATTGAGGTCATCCTACCGTTCCAGATCATTAATTTTATATTGGACTTAATATTAATGGGTAGCGCCCTATAGTACTAATATATTAGACCTTTGAAAATTTGAATTATTAATATTGGGCACATTTTAAGGTAGAATATAAGATATAAAAAGTTTGGAATACTAAATTCGATATTCAATTTAAAATTCATATACTTTAAAAATAAAGTTCGAAGTACAATCCATAAACATAAGAGATATCTAAGAGATTTAGATTTCGGGTTTATTTAAAAACATAGCCACTCTCAACTTCAAAGAGGAGAGAGACTAGGGGAATTGACACATAGGTACAAGTCTATATAGGATTGATAATTTTATAACCCAAAATATTTTAACAAATCTTAGGCCTAAGGGGTGGTTTGGTATGATTGATAAGCGAAGATAATTTTGGGATTACTTTTTAGTATCACTTAATTCTTTGTTTGGCTATAAATTCTGGGATAACTTATCTCAGGATTAAAAGTTTTAAGAATAAATAACTAAAACTTTGCAAAGAAGATATAAAAAGCTAAATAAGGTGGAGGGTATTTTTGTAAACAAACAATTTTTTCTTAGAAATTATGCAATGTACGTTATTTTTAATACAATAAACCAAACGCACAATACAAAATAACACCATGATAACTTAACACCAACATAATTTATCCCTGCATAACTTATCTTCAAACCAAACGACCCCAAAGAGTATTGGCATAAGTTAGCCAAAATTGTAAAAGATTGACACTTTAAAAAGAATATAAT
>JACEIK010016687.1:0-14890 GCA_018107945.1 Datura stramonium
AAATCTTGGGGAACACAATCCTAGTCAATTTGTTGATTGAATACAAACCAAAATTGATTTAAACATCTAGTAGTCTTTACTCTTGTTTATTATTTTATTTCTTTCCCCCTAGGAAATAAGTAATCCGATAGTAATAGCCATTCACATTAACTTAAGTTCTTTTCATGTTCCCTGTGGGATCGACCTCAACCTTTGTTGGGTTCTATATTTGATATCAACTACTTTATATCTCAATTGCAAGGTGTAATTTGGGAGACATCAAATTTTGGCACCGTTGTCGAGGAATACGGCTAAGGATTTTGTTAATTGTGTTTTCTTTACTGTTGGTTCTTATTTCATTTTTATTTTTCTTTTGTTGTTTTTGTTTTTTAATAGGTCTTAGGTCCGTGCATGCCCAGTACTAGGAGCCAAGGAAAATCCCCAATTCAAATCGATCACGAACTTGAGCTGACACTAAGGAATCTGAGAAGAATGGTCAACATACAAGAACAGGAGACACTGAACCAAGCCATAGTGAGGATGTTGGCTGAGGAGCAAGCTCGGGCTAGAGATCGTGAGTTAGCTAGAGTTTCTGAATAGAAACATCTAGCTGCCGAAGCAGAGCGAGCTAGAAGGCACAGAGTTCCAGTATAGCAGAGACACCGGTATTTTGATGAGGATGATGATGCTGATATAGACGAAGTCGGCGCCACTAGAGCTACTGTACCTCCCCCTTTGCCTATTGGGGAAAAGTTTGATATTACTAGTGTTATGATCCAACTGTTCAACATGAAGGGAATATTTGCAGGTCATGCAACTGATGATGCCCACACTCACTTGACAAATTTCGTGGGTATCTGCAAGGCATACAAATAACCGGGAGTGAGTCAGGATGCAATCATACTGAGGTTATTTCCCTTTTCATTAGGGAGTGAGGCAATGATGTGGTTGGCTTAGCTGCCAAATGATTCTATCACTATTTTGGGGGAGCTTAAGAGAGCTTTTCTTGAAAGATTCTTTCCACCTTCCAAAGCGTTGCAGCTGAAAGATGAGATATATAACTTCAGGCAATGAAATTTAGAGGCATTTCATGAGACATGGCTGCGTTTCAAAAAGAAGCTCAAAAGGGTGCCCAACCACATAATTCTAGATGATATATTGTGGGATATCTTCTCTAGGTCTCTAAATTCTAACACCAAGGCGGTGGCTAATGCCATCTCTGGCGGAACCTTTATGAGTCACACTTATGCAAAGCTACTGAGTTACTTGACAGAATCACCAAAACCAACTATGCATGGCACACAAGAGAGTCGGAGATTCCTGCTGGTTCTTATGCGGTAGGTATGTCTGCAGAATAGAGACGAAAGGATGAAGAAAGAGATCCAGATATTGCTAAGATAAAGACCGCAATGGGTTTGCTTTCTCAGCATCTGATGGGGACCAGAGATAAGAAAGTTAATGCCGTGGGTTCTCAGGGAAAGGACCCAAGAAATGATGGAGGTGAATCTGAATCTGAGGAGGAAGCTAACTATCTGAATGATCAAAGGGTGGGTTTCGGGACCAACGCCCAAGGGTCTAACCAAGACTCATAGCGTCAAGGTCAAGGGAACCAAGGTCGGAAATATGACAAGGATAACAATTACAACAGAGGCCAATATAGAGACAGTGGAGGCTGGAAGAAGCGCGAGGAGTACAAGAATGATATAAGCGGTATGTATGTTCCTCCAAGGAACCGTGAGCCAGATTCTAGTGGTTCAAGGGTTGAAGACATGTTGTCCAAAGTACTTAAGCAGATGGAGACAACAGATAGCCATTTAAAGGAGCTCCACACTGATATTTCTGGTTTGAATCAAAAGGTGGAATCACATGCCTTGGCCATTGGGCAGATTGAGCAGTAGTTGAGTCAAATGTCTGTTGCAATGAATCAAAGGCAGAAAGGCACACTTCCCAGCAAGACAATGCAAAATCTAAAAAATGACAAAAATCTAAAATGACAGTCACTGCATGGCGGTCAATACAAGGAGCGGGAAGGCAACAGTTGATCCTCCAAGGCCGGTTGTGATTAATGAAACAGAAAAGCCCATATCGATGAATGATGACAGGATAGCAGATTCTAAAAATCCAACTTTTGATGGAGATTCAGTAGTGAAGACTGCTCCTACTAATGCAAAAGAGCATGGATCTGGCCATGAGAAGGAGAAGGAAGCACAATAAAAGTTCACACCGATCCCTAGACCTCCTCCCCCTTATCCACGGCGGTTGAAGAAAAAGGTCGAAGATGGGAAGTATCACAAGTTCATTTATATGCTAAAGTAATTATCTGTGAACATCCCATTAGTCGACGCACTTGAGAAGATGCCCGTCTATGCTAAATTTATGAAAGACCTTGTCACCAGGAAGAGAACCTTAAGCTTTAAACCTACAGATAACTTGCACCACTGTGGTGCCATAGCTACGCGGGTCCTAGCTGAGAAAAAGGAAGACCCAGGTGCTTTCACTATACCTTGCACCATTGGGAATGTCGAGTTTGCAAGGGCACTTTGTGACCTGGAAGCCAGCAAAAACTTGATGTCGCTAGCAGTGTTCAGAAAATTGGGCTTGCGAGCCCCCACACCGACCACTATGCGGCTATTGATGGCAGACAGAACTGTTAAAAAGCCAGTGGGGATCCTATTTGATGTTCTTGTCAAGGTGGACACATTTATATTCCCAGCGGACTTCGTGATTCTGGACTGTGAGGTGGACTATGAGGTCCCCATCATTTTGGGGCGAACATTCCTTGCAACCGGTAGGACCCTAGTAGATGTGGAGGCGGGCCAGCTGAAATTCAGACTGAACAAAGAAGAGGTCACCTTTAACATCTGCCGGTTAATGAAGCAACAAAAGGAATTCAACATGGTCTCAGCACTAGAGGATGGATATGAATCACTTGACGAATTCTGAGTAGTCAAAAGACTTGCATCGTGCCGCAATGCTAAATCAGGTGTTGCATGGAAGGAAACCCATGGAGGTGTTTTGGTGAAGTCTGAGCAGTCAAAACACCAATGTTGTGTCGCGACGTTAAATCAAGCACTTATTGGGAGGCAACCTAAGTTGTAATTGTAAGAAAAATATAGTGTTTACATGTGTTGATGTGTGCACGTGATTAAGATAGGAAATTTAAAGTTAAAACAAAAAATCTAAACTTGAGTTGCTGGTGCAAAAAAGCTCAGAACGAGTCTTCATCAGACCAAACGACTCATTGACTTAATCGTTAGCATTGTTGTATCAAACAGTGTAGATAATGGTTAACCAAATGAGTCGTTGCCACAGGCAATGAATCGTGAGGTCATCCGTCAAGTCTACTAGATCGAAGTTCGAATCAAACTGAGAAAGGCGACAACGACTGACTTAACGAATCGTTGGGCAACCAAACGATTGTTAAGTGACCCATCACAAAGATACCACAGTTCAAGGACTATGACTCAGGTCACGACTCGTTGGGTAACACCGAGAGTCGTTACATGAGTCGTTAGGTCCCAGGTAAATTCTCAAGGTCAAGTCACTGCACGAAGGGTCGAACAATTCATTTAACCACACAACGAATCATTACGTGGGTCATCATGTGTTTATAAGTAGCTTCTACCCGACCCGACCCACATTCAAATAGGGCACATATTTAATTCTACACGGAAAAAACATCAAATTTTCCACTTAAACCCCTTGCCCATTAAAACCCATCACCACACCAACTTAGAAATTTCCCTCTTCTTCTTCTCCCAACCTCACTGCAAATTCTTCGAATTGAATTCACCGGCACTCACGCTCACACGGGCACTCTACTCTTCGCTCAACATCCATTGTTTATTCTTCAGAAATTAATTGTGAGTTTCTTTATGTTTAGAATAAGATTATTGTTGACCCATGCCTTGATTGAACTTGCAATTGCCTGATTAATGATGTACACTTTTTAATTATTGCTTCAAATTGATAGTAAACCCTAGGTGGCAGGAAATATCGAAATTTTGATTTAACTGAAATATAGTGACATGCTAACTGTGTTGTTTTGTGTTTGTGGGATTGAAAAATATCAAGTGTAATGTAAGATGAGGGTGGATTACCTGAAACTCTTGAGCATGAGCCACATCACGAGTTGTGGGATCATCACACGACTCGTTCTGTATCTCGTCCTGAGTGGAAATTAAATCAGGTGACCAGTGTACCTAAGGACTGATCTAACGGGTCATTGCCTCTGGTAAGGACTTGTTGTGACCAGTCGTTAAGTCCACTGGTCTAACATGAAGAAAAAATAGCCTGATATAATGAATGACCTCACAAATCATGGCCAGTGGCAACAATTCGTTAACTCACTCGTCCTGTATGCAGAGACAGTTAAAAAAATAATTGTGTTTCATCTCATTTTGTATACTAATTGCTCTTCCATAGGTACAATGGCTTTGATGGGTACACCAAAGAAAGATCCGACAAAAAAACAAGTGTTGAAGAGGAGTCAACCGTCATACCGCAGAGTTTGGGACGAGCCATCCTCCTCTGAAGAGTCAGGTGGCTCGGGGGAGGAATATGAAGTGTCAAAAGAGCAGTGGGTGCGGGATCAACTAGGGCCAGGGATCAACGAACTACAAATCCGACAGCCCTAGTTGATGCTCCTACTCCACTAGCAAGGGATCCACCAAGACGTATTGATGAAAATGCCAGGGCTACAGCCGCAATTGCTCCCAAGGGCACCATAGCTGGGAAAAACACAAAAGTAGCTGATGAGTCACATGCTCAGCAAGGGAACACAGATGATGAACTGAATGAGACCTTGAACACATCCAATGATCAACCAAGGCACGTGAGGAGATGGTGTGTTCATGGTATGAGGGTTATCTATAACAGAGACATTGGTCCAAATGATAAAGGACATCCAAAGAGGAGCATCTATGAGGAGCCCAGGTTAGTCACCACGGGGCTCAAGGACCTCCCTGAGCTGTAGGATGTGTTCGACAAATATAGGTTTGGTGGGTTGCCCGAGACATCAGGAAGCTATAGCCCCTGCCTAGTCAGAGAATTCTATGCCGCCTACGCAGCCACACTATAGCGTTTGGCAATAGGTGGTCAACATTGGAAAAAGAGGCTTGCTTTAACACAAGTGTTGGTTAAGGAGACACCTGTAGATATATCTGAAAGGACCATCTCCAAGCTACTGTATAGGCCAGACTATCATGCCCCAATGAATACAACCGAGTTCGATCACAGGCTATTCGAGCTAAAGAAAGTCAAGACCAAGAAGCTGAATAGTGAGGAGCGAATTAGGAAATACACTTGGCTATCTTGGGTCATTGCCACAAGAGGTTCGTTGGTTGAATGGTTGCACGGCACCAAGTCTCATATTAAGAAGGCCACACTAAACTTTCAAGCGAAATTTTGGTGGTCACTGGTGCAGCATAGACTGGTACCAACCAGCAATGAAAATATTCTCTCACCTGAAAGAGCGGCATTGGTAGCCAGCATTATGGAGGGATACGCCATTAATTTTCCGCAGTACATTGCTAAAGAGATTAGAGAGTGGGAAATATATGAAGGTACTATAATTCCCTTTCCATGTCTTATTGATAGACTATGCCAGGAGTCAAAGGTGTCGGAGTTGCCATCAGTTGACCAGCGCATAGTGGTCCACAAGATAACAGATATCGGGTTGATAAGAGATGACATAAACCCGGTATAGAGAGAAAGGAATCAGGATGCCGTATCTACTAGAGCAACTATACTAGTACAGGCATTCAGCAGCAGGATGTAGACGGAGGCTGCTGTATTTACTGAGATTGCAGCAGAGCCCACGGAGGCCAGGGAGATGGTAGCCAGCCTGAGGCTACAGATGCAGCTGATATTCCTGCATCTGTGGAGGTTCCAGAGTCATTATCCACAGCAGTTGCATCTCATCTACCTGTTGCAACCTCGAGTGCTCCTTCAGCCGCTCTAGTCACAATTTCCAAAGAATTCCTGACCAACATGGCTAGACGGCTAGCAAAGGCTGAGAAACAACAAGCGCACACGGCTCTACAGGTAAAGGTGCTTATGGAGCAAGTCAAGTCGTGGGTTACCAAAGAATTGGAGGCGCTCTCTAGCTCTGTGCATGGCAGATTAAACGCTTTTGAGAGACGTATGGATGAGTGATCATGGGAAATAATATAGGTCCCGTGATACGCTTTACAACTTAAATTAGTCGTGTTGTCTAAGCTATTTGATACATTTTCATGTGATTTTATATAAGATTTTATATAAAAGTGAAGATGGGTGCTAACCAACATGATTAGCTTTGTTTTGTAGGTTTTTGATGATTTTGAGGAGCTAATTCATGAGTTGGTGAAGTAGAGGTTTGGAGATCGAAGACACGCAAACGTCGGTAAAGAGGGGAGGCCCAAATGTTCCACCGCGCTGCCGGCAACGTGCCACGGCAGGCAGGCTGCCCAAGACAGCCCCCTGCCGCATTGACAACGTGCCACGGCAGGGTGGCTCCGCGACCAGCCTTGTGTAACGCGCTGCCCTGGCAGCGTGCCACGCTGCCAATGCAGCATGGTGTCACGGGGTCGAGTTTCGTGGCGATTTCCAAGGCCTCCGGTTTGGGCCATGGCACGGAGGCAATGTTCGCGTTGCACTCCGTGACATGTTGCTTGTTATTCCGGGACAAATTCCTACTATTATAAATAGCACACTAGGTTTATTTTCACATATTCGACTTGGTGGAGCAAGAACGTGGGTTACAAAGTGCTTTGAGGACGAAAATTCTTAGGGTTTTCTCTATCCCTTTCTTCTTCCTTTCAATTGTTTGCATGATTTCCATTCATTTACTGATGTTCAATCCACAAATGAGTGGCTAATTCCCTTTCTTGCTGAGGTTATGAACTATTGTGTTGAAATGTAACTATTGAATTGCTGGTTTATTTTATCTTTTCTTCTATGGTTGTTCTATTTAATTCTTGTTCTTACTAATGCTAATATCTGGCCAATGTTAATGTAAACTAAAAAGTCTGGTTTCACCTGAGAGGGCAAGAAACTGGTGTTGTGAATTAATAGGATATGATCTGTTCTTTGTTTGGGAAAATTGGGAATTGATTTACCTTCGTGGATAGAAATATACCCGAAAGTCGATTAGTCATGGTGGAATCGGTTTTATAGCTAGAACTTGAATTTCTTCTTATCACGAAAATGTAGGTGGAAGGTTCATGATTCTTAAGTTAGGTTAAATACGAGAGTTTTAATCTGAAGGCATAAGTTCCGACTAGCAAACCTGGAGGAAAAGATAAACCATGTACATCAATAGTTCGTTTCTTTACCCGTTCTTTGTAGCCTCTAGCACGCGCTCACATCCATAGTCTGGGGATTCAACTGTATAAACATTTTACTTTGTTAGAAAATAGTTTCAAAATATACAAACTTTTCTTTACACTGTTGTCTTCATTATTAAGTTATAGTAAATTAACACTGAAGGTTTTACCTCAGAGTCCAGCCCTCGTGGGTTCGATTCCGGTTCTTAAAAAGAGCCACTATATTACTTGCAACACCTGCACACTTGTGGGCTCATCAATGAGCGCCTTGCACAGTTACTGTGCGCCCGAATTGGCAATGTAGTGGCGCGGAGATAGCAGCACCTGTGGTAGTAGAGGTGCGGAGTTGTCCTGGGCACGGCGTGCAGTCGGGATCCCCTCACCTGTGCTTCAAGTGATAGAAGATGAGAGCAAAGAGGAGCTACCGTCGGTGCTTGATTTCATTATTGAGGAGCCGGTGACACATGATAAGGGAAAAAGGCCTCATGAGGAGGCAAGTTATGAGGATGATAACTCTCTGCTCCGTTAGCAAAAGTGAGAGCAGAGAGAGATGGAGAGAGTGCTTCATCTATCTAGAGAGGAGGCCTGAAGAGGGCCACAATTGAGACAGCGAGAGCTCGGGGAGAAGGCATCGAGCTCAGTTGGCCTGAAAATGCACAGGGTCAAGCCGGTGGACATCGTATATAAACCGGAGGAGTATATGCACCCTCCACCGACCAGGTCGCAGACACCTGTGACACATGTGTATGTTCCCTATTTCCATAGTTTTATTATATATATATATATATATGCATCGAGGACGACCCATGTTTTCTTGATGGGGTTAGGGAGGGATATCTATGGCTTTTCCCTGAACATGACCCGAGGGTTTTTCTTCGCTGCATATCTTTCCCTCGAGTGTTCCTTATCTAGTAGAACCAGTACGTTTAAGGTTTTATGTTTTTGTGTTTGTTTTTGTCAGTCGAAGGAAAGTTAGGTGAACTTAAGCCAGTTAAGAGCTTGAATTTTTTATTTTTTTTATTTTTTTTATTTTTTTTATTTTTTTTATTTTTTTTATTTTTTTTGTGTGTGTTAAAATCGAAGAGTATGACCTTTGTGAATCTTCGCATGGCATTGAAACTGAATATGTTTAACATTGTATGTATCGCGCTCAAACCAGCGCTAGTAGAAGTAATGATGTTGGCCCGTGGTATGTGAGTAAGGTTTAATAGTTAAATTCGGATGTGTGTGTCAATCTAGAACTTGCCTGGTCAATCGTATCGAGATAGAGGATAGGGAAACTAGGAAAGGATCATAAGCCATTTTTGATTAATGAGCCCACTTTAGCCTTAAAAGACCTACCAAAAGAAAATAAATATCCCTTGATCTAAATTTTTGAGCTTAAATTGACCTTTCTTTTTATTTACACCAATTTAACCTTCCTGCTTTGATTAAAATGAACCTGTTTTGGCCCTGGTCCTCCTTGACACCGGTGGAACCCAACTCGTGCGAATCACCCAAGTTGGGGGTGACTATTATAGGGGTGATTAAGAAGAGTAGGGTGGAAAGAAATTGGGTAATGAAAATGAAAGAGCAAGTGTGGTGTGCGTAATGAAAGAAGAGAAAAGAAACAAAAATATTGTCAAAGAAAAAAGAGCAAGAAAAGAAAAGAGATAAATAAAATGTGAAATCAATGAATGTTTGAAAGAAGAAGAACCGCACTGTAGTTGCAAATGAAAATAAAAGAAGAAGCAAGTAAAGGAAAAAGGGGATAAAATATGAAAAAAAAGGTTAAAAGTGGAGTCAAGGCATGTACATAAGGAGGGTTAAGTTACTAATTCCATATGTACTATACCCGAACCCGAGCCTACGTTATAAGCTTAAAAAGTCCTATAGTGATCCCCGGTTACCCGTTCAAAATCGAGTATTGAAAGTAAAGGCAAGCCTATGGCATTGCATACCACAGTTTGAATTTCTTTGTGAGAGCGAGTGCAGATCTTACCTAGTCCAAAGAAAATACATCAAAATAATCATATACAATGAGTATGGGACTTTGAGGTGAGAGAATTTGGTCAATAAAATCGTCTGCATATTGTCTAGGTCAGTGTAATAGATTTATGTGCATGGTTGCAAGTGACAGTGTTTTGCCATGTTTTGATTCCCTTTATGTCATGGTTGAAATTTTTGCATATGCATTGTGATTTGAGTTGGTATAATAGAGGAGGGGTTCGAAAATTTGATTTGATGAATAATTGTGATTGTCGTAACTCTCTCTAGACTTCTCTTGATTGAAGCGTCGAAGTATTTTGGTTTAGTTTTTTTATTTTATTTTTTCCTAAGTACATGTAAAAGTTCTAAGTTGATGGTTTTGATGTCAAAGAGTTTACGACATTTTCACACTTAAACCAAGAAACTATGCACATGCCAGGTATGTTTATGTAGATATGATGTGTTTGTGTTGAATATTGCAGGAAAATAGGTCCAGAAATGGGAAATAGGCTAAAAAGGCAGAAAAGGACTAAACTGAAGGTTGCTAGGCACGCCACGAGTCGTTGTCCCAAGGAATAAACCTTTGCTCCTCGGAGTCGTGGGAAGTTAGAAATTAAAGATAGATGAAGAAGGAAACAACTGCACTCAACGGATTGAAGGCAATGACTGATTACGTCTAGTAACGAGTCGTTAAGTCGGTCTTGAAGACTAAGAAGAGAAATTCTGAGAAAAATTCAAGAAGGTAATCCATTGAAGTCTAACGAGCTCGTCAGGTGTTGAAACGACTCATTAGGAGAGAGCACTAGGATAAATCGTCAGGTACACTGGGAAGCTTGGTGAATCAAGATTAACGTAGAGTCCTAACGACTCATGCCCAGCCACAACGAAGTCGTTAGGGTGGCCCGTATCACGACTAGGCCTATTGCTCGAGATCTAATTATTTTATCCTGCCACGACTCATTGGGAGACCCAATGAGTTGTTACTTGGCTCATTACCCCTACTGACCTGGAATCCAAATTCAGTTAGGAAAAGATCTACTGGAACTATAAACACAATTTTTAGGTTTATTTTTCGTATGCGGTTATTTTTACCAACTTTCACGTGGATTTAATGTTGTTAACAATTGTTCTTGGGTCAAGAAACAAAGCTTACAATTTTGTTCTTGATTTTGGGAATTAGTTAACATTGGAGTTTTGTTCATCAAGTTTAGAGTTATATTCAATTTACTTGATTTTCTTCTACCTATTTTTGTAAGTTGCAATTATGATTTATCTAATATTTTGTGATTGTGATTATTCAAACATGAGTAGATAAACCCATAACTAGGATTGTGGGAACCATGATGAATTAACACATACAGGTTAAACACTTAGTGATTCTTGAACGGGATTTAATGCATGTATTGTTTTTCCCATCGTTTTAATTATTTCTTAACGGTTGCAAATGTTAGAACTCGCCTTATTCTTACTTACCAAATCAAGGAGGTAGTGAATAGGAAAAGGGATTAACAATAGAGATTTGAGGCTATCAACTCTCATCTAATAACTTGAACTTGACGGGGGATAGCTAATCCAATATTAAGGGTAAGAATTAATTAAGCATACACCCGTAGACGGACCAAGTTGTGTGGTGACAATCATCTAGATAGGGGACCAACCATTTAGGTGAATCTAACTTACCAACATTGCCTGTTAAACACTGGAATAGATCACTACTGTAAAAGACTTGTGGTTATGAAATCTTGGGGAACACAATCCTAGTCAATTTGTTGATTGAATACAAACCAAAATTGATTTAAACATCTAATAGTTTTTACTCTTGTTTATTATTTTATTTCTCTCCCCCCTAGGAAATAAGTAATCCGATAGTAATATCCATTCACATTAACTTAAGTTCTTTTCATATTTCCTGTGGGATCGACCTCAACCTTCGTTGGGTTCTATATTTGACATCAACCGCTTTATATCTCAATTGCGAGGTGTAATGGGCGACATCAAGCTCCAATAGTGCACGATATGGTGAAAGCTCTAGGTTCTTCCTTCTTCTACACAAGAGACCGAGATGCAATTTCACTACCATGGTGCAAATTATCAGCAGGTTCAAAGCTCACGCTCCTCTTTTAGTCATGATATCGTTCATAAATTTCGCATAGCCATGCATCTGCTCTAGTGCCTCAACTAAAGGAATGTTCACAGATAATTGTTTCAGCGTTGAGATAAATTTCTGATACTTCCCGTCTTCGACCGTCTTCTTTAGCCTCTGCAGGAAAGGGGGAGGAGGTCTACGAATGGGCGTTATCTTTTGAAATACCTCTTTATCCTTCCTTTTTTAAGACCCATGCTCCTCTGAATAACTAGGAGCTGTCTTCGCAACTGCATCATCAACCAAAACCTGATCCTCGAAGTCCGCTACCTTGTCATCATCAACCACTAAGGGCTCAGCTATCTCATTAGTCACAACCGGCATAGGGGGATCAACTGTTGCCTTCCCAATCCTAGTAGTGGCAGCCATGCAGTGACTGTCATTTTTTGAATTCTGAACTGTGTTACTGGGAAGTGTGCCTTTTTGCCTCTGGTTCATAGCAACAAACATCTAACCAAGCTGCTGCGCAATATGCTTAATGGCAACGACATGTGAGTCCACCTTTTGGTTCATACCGTAAATATCAGCGCGGAGTTCCTTAAAATGGCTATCAGTTGCCTTCATCTTCTTGAGAACTTTAGACAACATATCTTCCACCCTTGAACCACTAGACTCTAGTTCACAGATCCTTGGAGGAACATAGAGACTGTTTCTGTCATTTTTGTACTCCTCATGCTTTTTCCAGTCACCATTATATCGGCCTCTACTCCTATCCCTGTATTGACCCCAGTTGTAATTGTTGTCTCTATAATAATTCTGATCTTGGTTCCCCTGAACTTGACGCCAAGAGTCTTGGTTAGACCCTTGCGCATTAGTTTAGAAACCTGCCCCTTGATCATTCAGATAATTGTCTTCCTCTTTAGACTCTGACTCTCCTCCATCATTTCTTGGGGCCTTTCCCTGAGAACCAAATGCATTCACCTTTTCTATCCCGACTCCCATAATATGTTTGGCAAGGAGTCCCATCGTGGTTTTGATCTTGGCAATATCCTGATCTCGCTCTTCATCCTTCCTTCTCTACTCCGCAGACATATCTACCGCATAAGTACCAGTCGGAACTTCCGACTCTCTTGTGTGCCATGTGAGATTGGTTGTGGTGATTCTATCAAGTACCTCAGCAGCCTCTGTATATGTATGACTCATGAATGTTCCACCAAATACAGTATCTTCCACCGCCTTGGTATTGGCATTGAGAGACCTGTAAAATATCTCCAACAATGTATCATCTAGGATTTTGTAATTCGGCACCTTCTTCAGCTTCTTGTTAAACCGCAACCAAGTCTCATGGAGTGCTTTAGAATTCAACTGCCTGAAGTTGTAAATCTCATCTTTCAGTTGCAACACTCTAGAAGGTGGGAAAAATCCCTCTAGAAAAGCCCTTTTTAGCTCCCTCCAAGTAGTAATAGAATCATTTGGCAATTCAGCGAACCACAGTGTTGCCTCACTTCCTAGTGAGAAAGGAAATAACCTCATCCTTATTATATCCTGACTCACCCCCCAGTTGTTTGTACGCCTTACAAATACCCATAAAATTCATCAAGTGAGTATGTGCATCATCTGTAGCACGACTAGCAAATATTCCCTTCATATTAAGCAACTGGATCATTGCACTTGTAATATCAAACTTTGCCCCAACAGGTAGAGGGGGAGGGACAATAGCTCCAGTGGCACCGGCCTCATCAATATCAGCATCATCATCAAAGTACCGGTGCCTCTGCTAGTCTGGACCTCTGTTCCTTCTAGCTCGCTCAACTTCGGCATCTTGGCGTTGCTCTAAAATAAGCCTAGCTATCTCTCTTTCTCTCGCGTGAGCTTGTTCCTCAGCCAACATTCGGGTTGTTGCTTCTTCCACCGTTTCATGCCTCTGTGCGTTGGCGATTTTCCTTATATTCCTCAGTGTTCGCTCAAGTTCGTGATCAATCGGAACCATGGATTTTCCTTTTCTCCAGGAACTAGGCATACACAAACCTGAGACCTATAAAGAAACAAAAACAATAAAAAAGGAAATAAGGACCAATAGAAAAGCAACACAATTAACAAAAGCCTAAGTCATATTCCCCGGCAATGGCACCAAAATTTGAAGTCGCCCAAATTACACCTTGTAATGAGATATAAAGCGGTCGATGTTCAAATATAGAATCTAGCCAGGGTTGGGGTAAAATCCCACAAGGAATATGGCGAGGACCTCAGTTAATGTGTTTCACTACAACTATTGGCTTACTTATTTCCTAGGGGGAAATTGTAACAAGAAATAATGAAAAAAAATAGAGAGCAATAAGTAGATCCGTGATTAAAATTGCTTGTATCTAAAGAATGAGTTGACTAGGATTATGTTCCCCATGACTCCATAACAACAAGGCGTTTTATACTAGTGATCTATTCTGGTGTTTAACATGCAATATTGATAAGATAACTTCACCTAAATGGTTGGTCCCTACTTAGATGATTATCACCATGCAACTTGATCCATATGCGGATATATACCTGATTAACCCTTACCTTTGATATCGGATTAGCTATTCTCGAGCAAGGTCAAGCTATTAGATGAGGGTTGATAGCCTCAAATCTCTATTGTTAATCCCTTTTCCCATTCATTATCCCCTTGATCTGGTGAGTAAGAAGAAGGCAAATTCCAACGTTCGCGACGGTTAAGAAGCAATTAAAATGAAGGGAAAAACAATACATGCATAAACCCTGTTCAAGATTCACTGAGTATTTTTGCCTATGTGTGTTAACTCATCATGGTTCCCACAACCCTTGTTATGGGTTTAGCTACTCATGCTTGAAGAATCACAATTAAGAATTGTAGAAGAATGTCATGACCTGAGTTTACACCCTAGCCGTAATATGGGACAAGGAACCCCAAAAGGCTCCAAGTCGACCCATGGCATAATCATATAGCATAACACTTAACAATCGGAATAGCTAACGGAAACGTAACTGGGCGGAAGCTAACTGTGAGGAATCAAATTTAAAGACATAATCTAAAAAAACTTTAATACATAGACTAAATCCAATTACACAGGTCTGAAAGCCTCTACTAAACTGATGAGTTGCTGGGACAGGTCCCCAGCTAACTCCTAAAGTCCGAAAACTGAAATATAATTGAAATAGGAATATTGACCTCATCCTCGAGAGATGAGGACTCATCAAAATCCGCTGAGATGGAAGAAAGAGCGTGTATTCCCACGAGGCTGAGTCTGGGTACCTGAATCTATATCATGAACGGTATAGCACATAAAGTATGCGATCAGTACTTGGAATGTACTGAGCATACGGGGAAATGTAAACAAACTAAACATACAAGTATACAAGGAGGAAATAAACTGAGTACATCGATATATAACTGATTTAGAATGCAACAACCCTGTTTGAGTACATACACATGTCGACATGAACTTTTATTTGGAACTCATATTCTGAAGCATCATCAACCTCATGCATAAGGGTTATGTACTAAACATATAATGAATGTTGAAACTAAAATTTATAT
>JACEIK010016690.1:0-14874 GCA_018107945.1 Datura stramonium
TTTTGATCCGAGCTTATATTTGGGTCTTGACATTGGACCTGTGGCCTTTGATAAGTGTTTTGGGGCCATTGGAAGTTTTGATTCCCTTCCCATGAGGGATTTTCTCCATTCCAGTACCTCTAATTATATCCATTACCTGCAAAATCTCCACCATGACCTTGTTGTCCGACAAAATATATAGACTCGAGATTAAGAGGACAACCTGAATAGGCGTGGCTTGCTCCACACGCCTCACATAATGGTGGTGGGATTTGTACCTGCGGCTCTTGGCCTCCCACTAGTGTGGTCACTAACTTACTTGTTGCTTTCACCAACTGGCTAATGTCTACCGTGATTGCCGCTACACCATCCACCTCAAGATTTCTAGGAACCTTTACTGCTGCAAATCCTGAGCTTGATTCTTGATAATCCTGACTCTCCACAGACATGAAGTTCAAGAGAGCCTAAATTTCGTCATAATTTTTGGATAGAATTTGTCCTTTTGCGGTACCGTCAAGGAGTATCTTAGACTCGAGCTTCAGACCCTCAATAAAGTTATGCCCAATTATCTCCTAAGGTTGCATGTGGTGTGGACAATCCCTAAAGTAACCCTTGTAACGTTCCCATGCTTGAGCTAGCATTTCTCCATCTTTCTGTATGAATCCGGAGATCTTTCCCCTCAGTTCTTTAGTTCTTCTCGAGATAAAAACCGATTGATGAACTTATTGGAGAGGATCTCCCAAGTTATGATGGATCCTGCAGGATTATTCTAAAGCAACTCCTTGGTTTCTCTGATCAATGAGAACCGAAATAAAGTCAACTTGACATATTCATCTGACATGTTCTGGTAGTGGAAGTTTTCACTCAGCTATACAAATGTAATCAAATGCCTATGGGTATTCTCATGCGGCTTGCGCTGAAATTGGCAAGTGTTTTGGACCAACCGCATAGTAACTTCTTTTAGCTCAAAGTTCCTAGTGATGGCCGGTTTGACGATCACTTTAGAAGCGTTCTCCAGATTAGGCCTAGAAAAATACATCACTAGAACTCTATTATTCTCTTCACCTGCTGCCTCCCTATTGCTTTCCATAGCTAACATTCGAAAGGTTCTCTCTGTTATAGGATCAAGAGAAGCCAAAGTTGGTCCCTGACTTCTCGTGCTTGGCATACACTTAGGCAAAAAACCCTGTGAACTCCAAAAAAAACAAGAAACAAACATAAAATACAGACTAGTGAAATAAAATTCTAACCTACAAGTGATTAAACAATATTCACGTACCTGGTAACAGCGCCAAAAACATGACGTCACCCAAAGCACACGCAAGCGCACGTGGTCATCAAGTAATATAGGATTTTGAAGTCCAGATATCGTACCCTAGGGACTTGTCAATTTAACCATTATAAGGTTGTCACTTTAATTTCACTAATCTACAAAACAGTTAAATAAATATTGGTTTGAAAAATTAAACTACTAAAACATCTAATATAAAGTTAACTAAAACAATTGCAATCTTGAACGTATTTTGATGATGGTAAAAGACTAGGATAATGGAACTTGGTTGGTTTAAAGTTGAGTTTTCTAGACGTTATTAAACTGGTATGATTTTTCCTATGATTGATAGTCGCAACTTACTATCCCATTTCTTACAACTATCCTTAGCATCCAAGAACTATTTCCTAAACCCTAATGCCTATATCCCTATGGTCGCAAGAGAAAAATGAAATAACGGTTATGCCTACTTGTATTTCAACTAAACGAGATTTAAGGGTATATCCCTATCCTCAACAACAACTTCTATCCTATCACCAATTGGTTCAAGGGTCTTTGAATTCCCGTTGTATATTTATTTTACCCTTTCGGTTCCCTTTCTGAAGTTACATCGAAAGCCAACATATTACTTACAAGGTGATCAATCTTATAAATAATAAATTAACATCAATAAATACAAATATCCATAATTGAAGAATCAAAAATAATTTAATTCGTCTTTCAAACAATCAACTGTTCACCATGGCCACAACCCTAGAATAGGAGTTTAGCCATTCATAGACAAGTGAAAAAATAAATATATAGTCATCATCATACGAAAATACGAAGTAAGGAGGACAAAACCTAGTTGTAGAACCGTGTCTTCCTTCCAAATGGCTTACAAGCTTTGATAAATGAACTACGGAATGTAAATGAGTAAAGACAGCTCGAAGAAGTCCAAAACTGCTTAATAAATGCCTAAGGCCTCTATTTATAGATGTGCCTCCAAATTGCACTTCTGCCCTTCAAATCATGGTGATTTAAAATTAACTTTTTTTCCTCGGAATGACCCTAGCATGCCGCCCCATATATCTTGCCACAAACATAGTCAAATTACCAAAAAGTTTAACTTTGGAGAAGGCCTAGCGTGCTGCCCCCTCTATCTTGCCAATGTGTTCATCAAATTTTCCTAAGTATGGACACCTCTAGCATAGGGCGTCACTCATCTTGCCATGTTTGTGAAGTGCATTTCTCTAAAGTTTAAGGGTTGGTGCGCCCCAACCTGAAGTTTTCATTCTCTAAAGTTTGGGACTTTGTGTAGGGCACCAGCCATTGAACCAAACCATTCAGCTCCTCAAATCTTGATTCCTTGTGTCATTTCGAGCACATTTTTCTTAATACTTTTCTCAAATAAACTCAAATAATTTTTTAGCATATAAAACACACACATACATGAATGTAAGCATAAATTAAGGATTGTAAATGCGAAACATGATTCAATATGGGTAAAAATATGCAAATGGGCATAAAAATATGCCCAACATCAATGCCAAAGGCTTTGGTTGACACCTTGATATCTAGGATGATAACCCCCCCCCCTTGGCCACCCATATATTTACACTCTTCTTCGTATCTTGGAGGTGAAGCCTCACCTTAATATTGCATATGGCCTTGGGTTCCAACAATATTTACACTCTTGGCACCAACTCCCATCACATGTTTTGTCCTACACTCAAGATGGGTCATCATTTTTGCTAAGGTCTCATCCCTGTCCTCATCTCATTTTCTCATCTCTATTGTCATAAGACTGGAACTAAAAGCACTTGTGGGCACCTCGGTGTCTCTAGTGTGGCATGCTCGGTTTGTCTTGGCCATCCGGTCTAAAAGGTCTTTGGCCAAATGATATGTTTTGTCCATCAAGGACCCACTAGTGAGATTATTGGCCACAAACTTGTTGATTGAGTCAAGAGAACGATTGTAGCTTTGGAGAAGAACTTCTTCTTGCAACCCATGGTTTGGACATGTTGCATCTTTCTTTTTGAATTTGAGCCAAGCCTCATGCGAAGGTTCACTCGGGAGTTGTCTAAAGTTTGTGATGTCATCCCTCAATTGCAACATCCTCGAGGGAGGGAAGAACCTATCCAAGAAAGCCTCTCTCAACTCTTGCCAAGAAGTAATACACCCCGGGGGCAGCTCCTCTAACCAAACAATGGCTTCTCCCATCAATAAGAATGGGAAAAGACTTAGTCAAATCGACTCTTGGTTAATGCTGGTGACATGAAAGGTTGGCATATTTAAAGAAAGTTGCAATGTTTAAAATCTTCGCTTTGCTACCCTCCAGAGAGTCCTTTCATTTGTAGCAAGTGCAACATGGTTCTAGTCACATGAAACACCACATTTTCTAACGTAGGTGGTAGGAGAATGACACCCGCTACATCAGGCAACATGTGATCATCCTCGTCTTTATCCATGTGTCCATATAGGGAACCTACTTGCGAGACGTGACTCATTACATCCAACTTAAACAAGTAGTGAAAAACACAACAATAAATGTAAATTCGCACAATATGCTCGATTAATTCAAATCAACAAACAACTAAAGGTTATCAAATCTCATTCACCGGCAGCAGTGCCAAAATTGATGATGTGCATATCCACTCATTGCTAGGAAAAAGTGTAAACGGTTGTTGAAATATAATTTACCCAACTCCTGAGTCAGGGTCGAATCTACAGGGAATGAAGACTGATAGAAATGAAAGTCGTTTATCAATTTGAATGGAATAGCATCATTGTATCAAACCTAGAAAACTAAATATTGGGGTTGTAAGATCGCACTACGAATTCAAATTCAATCAACAAAACATGGCAACCAACTTCGAAGTAACAATATGAGAGAATAATAGCGGTGTGCTATTGATGAGGCATTAATAGGATTAGAGTGAACTAGCAAATAAAAGCATTACTTTCGAACATAAATAATCATGGACAAGGTGACACCCAATGTTTTTCAACCACTGTGATGTCTTTTTCCTTGGGTTTTCTCAAACCCCAAGGTCTCATACACAAAAACCACTATAACTTGGGTAAGAATTAAACTATCTCTAGCCTTAATTCTTTAATGGGTGTATAAAAATGGATTTTGTCTATCTCTAGCCCAATTCCACATAATCAAAACCCAATTACCAATCATTGTTTTCTAAACCATATTCTATTCTCCATTTTCAAGAAACAATAGACTAACTAAACACAATCCATACTTTCAATTATAGATGTTTTAGTTATAATTTAGAGAAAACAATGGATTTATGCTAAATAAGTAATTCTAAGATTAAACTAGCAATGCCAAATCAATTTTAGTCCCTATCATGCACACGCCCCTAGCAAGGTGTTGAGCTACTCATAAATGAAGAACAAGAGATAAAACCAATAAAGGAATCACTATAATTCATCATTAGTAAGAAACTTCATGCTGAAGTTGTTCTTCAATGGAGGTTTTTACCTTAGAAAGATGAAGAAAATGAAGCAAAATCTCTCACTTCTCTCTATCTTTTTCTCTCAAAAAAAAAAACTAACTGTGGAATGTCAAGGAATGGAATATTCTATTCTCTACAAACTTTGTACAAAAATAGGGTAAAGCTGCTCCTCTTTTTGTATGCTAGTTGATTTACCCTTCTGATCACGGTTTACTTGTGAGGCACTTACAAAAGCGAGACGCCGCTCGATCGTAGCTAGGGGCCAGAAAGTCTAGGAATGGTACTGCATTAGCACCTACATTTCACTGGTGCTGACTTGCGTTTTATAAGTGTGCCTTCAACTTCCAAGCAGTGCTCTCCTACATTTGGTCTGTGTTTAGCAAGTGTCATCATGCGAAATGCATGTCCTCTTTTTACCAACACTATTCTTTTTGTTCAACCTTTTTCTTTCTCTATTTAAAATTAAATACCTGCAAAACCCAAAGAGAACGGAATAAAATCTTCCTAAATTACTTGAAAACCAAGCAAAAGTTCATGTTTAAAAGACTAATGAGTTGGTAAATTACAAACTCATCACAACCCATTCTTAAGCTTTCACTTGTGTGCCTCCTCTTGCTTCTAAAGTAAACAAGGTATCTAACACAACCTTAAAACGTGGGGACATCATGTTTCTTCCCCACTAGCTTTTCATTTAGCTCATGCATCTCTACTCCATGATTTTGTAAGGTTTTTACAATAAGTTTGAGAAAACCCCATGTTGGGTTATGTAAATTTCATGAATATTGTGAGCTACCATGATTTATAGCTAGATGTTTTACAAGTTCCTCCATGATTATGCATGATAATGAAAAATAATGATTTTTCCCTTCATGACAAAGAAAATACGAACTTATGATGTTTTGATTTGAGATGACCCTATGATTTTATCTCGAGTATGCGACATGTATTTATGAATGAATTCTTTTAACGATGGCATATGAATTTTTATTAGTAAGCATGAGTTTTTCCCATTGAAAGAATGACTATGATTTTTAAATTTTTGATTTGAAAGTATGAACTATGAATATGATTTTCCATGATAATGCATGAGTTATGAAAATGATTACCATAATGATGCATGAATTTTGAACATGATTTTTTATATGATAAATTATGAACTTTGAGTATGATTCTCCATGGTGAATGAATATAAGCGTTCAGATAAAGCATGCTACACGGTTATGAACTCTTCAGAAAAGAGTAAGATCATGATTATGTGCCACAAGGTAAATTCATGAACATGATTTATGTACATAGGGAGTGAATGGTTAACCAAAAAACCATATGTCCCTATGGAAAACTAATTGAAACTACATTTATCGATGCAGGAGTGGATGTTCCGTTAGGCCGAGCGCCTCCCCATGTTTTCCCCTATAGTGGATGATTTAAGGACTTCCCTAGAAAGTCATTCATGTATATCACCTTTCTGGCAAGATAGGTGATAGCTTAGTTGATTGGTCATAGATCAGACGCCATATGAAAATGGTGTTTTATGTCGGCTAAGCCATGAAGTTTCGTAGTATCACAGATTATTTTATGATTACAAATCTTAAGGGAAAATTGCATGTTTTTCTTTTTGAATCCTACAATATTGTACATGTTTAATTATGATTTTCATGCATGGTTTCCTTTACTCCTATGAGATTTATGCTACCTTTTTACTATTTTACTTATAGTACGATTCCTTGTACTAAAGCCCCTCCTTATATGGGATGCTACATTGTTTTATTATGCAGCCTCAGGTATAGACAATCTCACATGAGTAGCTCAGTAGGATCCTCCCAGTTCAGCATTTGGTGAGCACAACACTCTCTTAGTGTATCTACTATCCCTCAACCATGTATAGTTTTGGTTAGAGCAACAGTAGGGGCCTTGTCCTGATAAATCTAATACTCATGTTATTTAGAGGTTTTACAGGCAGTCAAAAAGTGTTTTATTTTGCTTTATCTGATTTTAATCATTGTGCAACTTTTTTATAAACTAGTAATTTTGTGAAAGTATCTTAGTTGTATGATTTATCTCAATATGCTCAGATTTTGTTACTCACATTCTATCTTGATTAGATGTTGCTCGCAGTTTCATGCCAGTTGAGTAGTACATTAGGGCCATAAATAGCATCGAGTGCCAATCTCGCTTAGGCCCTAGGCTGGGGCCTGAAAAGCCTGTACCTTTCAACACATATATAACTTAGTTAACATCAACGAAAATACTCAAGCTCACAGTGAAATCATATTTGGGCCAAGAGTATGAAAGTTTTAGAGATGGAACAAAATAATTGATGGATTCCTAGACTTATTTAAGCTAAAAGGTGATTGATAGGTGCATTATCTACTTACTCTAAGTAGATCATGTTACGAGGGCATATTTTGGGCAAAAACAACATGGGTTAATGGACCTAATGATGGACCAAATGATGCTAAAAGTTGGCCCAAAAGAGATACTAACTGTCACTAGTCAAGTGGCAGTGATTGACACCCACACTATCCCCTCCAGTGGGTGAACCAACGAGTCCCAACTAATTACCTAAATCCCAACAACAAATATAAGTAAATCACATTATGAAAAAATAAATAGTGGGTCGTAATTATGTCAAAAGAACACATTCATCAAATCTGTCTAATACATCCCTAGAACTTGGAAGTCATTGTACATGAGGACATCTACCTAATACTGTCTAAAAATAGAAAATTAAGAAAATAAAAAAAAAGTCAATGTCTGAACAAAAGACGTCTTTTGCAATGGAATTGAAGCAATACATCCTGATCTGCTCACCTTTAATTAATTTGTTGTTGATTTAGAGATGGGTCAAGATGAGCTTCTTGGATTGAGGTCTACACTCTGAAAGAAGTGCGAGCAGCATCAGTACAAACAACGTACTGGTAGGCATCATCGACCAATCTTAAATAATCACACATATAAAGTGAAAAAACAACATGCAATTATCCCCAAAACACATGTTTAGTAATTTATACTCATTGAAAAATCAATCTATATAGGGTGATTTGCTTGCCTGCTCACGAGATTAGGCCTTGCTTCAGTGGTCACTTGGCTGCTGACATGGTCTCGTCACGACGGTATAGGTAAAGCTGCAACGGTATTGCGTTGGCAGTAGCTCGACTTAACTACACACTTACAGTTCCTCTTTTACTCTTGTTCAACCTTGTACTCATCACAACCATAGAAGATACTAATAGCT
Organism: Datura stramonium; assembly: GCA_018107945.1. NCBI lineage: Eukaryota > Viridiplantae > Streptophyta > Magnoliopsida > Solanales > Solanaceae > Datura > Datura stramonium. The sequence continues at coordinate 7,937 of JACEIK010016690.1, forward strand.
GTCAGTACAACAATCAATATGTTGTAACTACATAAATGAACCACATATAATAGATTCCAACTCATCACGAATTCTTACGTGATTTTACAGTTAATGTCAAATCATCATATACACATATACATTACTAATACATAGAATACATATCAAGGAATTCAGTTTATTCAAGTTATAGAATAAATCTTGGTTCTTTACACTCATAAATTATCATAACAAGTGGTGATATGTCGGTCACACGCCTCCGATGCATCACCATAAATACTCCAAAACTAATTGTCATTGTGCATACATGCTAGAGGGTCTGATTTCTGCCCTTCTTGTCATGACCTTTAGGGGACTCTAAAAAGCCATATATTGTGCCACCATGCTACCCGCTCTCACTCATCTGCTCCTTTGGATTCTCCCCTAGAACATGAAACACTCAAGCATAATCGCTCGTTTGTATACTCCCCTCGAGCATGAGCCACTCATTACAGTACAACACATTATCCACTTTTATTCACATATCTTGATATTTATCACTCAATCAATTTATTTGACCTTTGGTAGGCCTCATCTTACCGCCCCCCCCCCTCACAACTTGAATATTCAAACAATTTATGAATCTCTTTCAGACAATACGAAAGAACATGAACAACCTATCAACATCCAATTCCATATTACATAAGTAATGACATCATATCATTCAACAATGGAATTCAACAAGGAAATTATTACAACACTTAATGTCCAGAGACCAATACACACATTATCATTTCATACATATACATCTTGTTATATAAAGTCTAAGTCCTTCTAAACCATAACTACCCTAATTGAAGGGTTAGAATAATAATTACTATATTGGAGTGTTGTCTTTCCTCAGCGCCTCGGAATATTCAAAATCTACAACAATAAATTCAAAGTATTTTATTATATTACTCTGCAAATAAGGGTCTAGGACATTTAAGCCCCCTAATTCTACCCATAACACAGTCTCCCTCGCTACACACTAAGGAATTTATTTTGTTCTATTCATGTAATACTAACTCCTAACACGGGTGATGGGGTTCCCACTCCCCAGTCCCTTCTCAAGGCTTTTCTAGGGCTAATAGCATTACTTTATCAAATTGAGGCTCTCCTTTACTCTACCCTGGTACACATGTATTCACAATCCCTAAATAATGCTCATTACTCCCTTCTAGACCTAGAAATCCACACTTTCTACTTCTTCTTTAGCAGCCCTAGTTTCACCATACTAGGGTGCTTCAACTAGAATTTTCACCATTAGAGGTCTCTCTATCTATTCTATGGGGTTAGGGATTTAAAAGTATAGAGAATTGACCGAAGTTCTTACCTTGGGGAAGGAAAATTTCTCTGTTCTTAGAAAATCGCTCTGAGTTTCTTAATAGGTCATGCTTTGAATTACGGGGTAGACCCCCTGAAATCCCACTTAAAATTCTTTTACTAATTCCCGTCATCTGCAACAGTAGACATATTTCTATGGTAGCGGACTCTCTATAACACCTAAGACGCTGCCACAACGAATCTAACTGTAATCCTCCTTGTCCATTGTGGCTGGCCTTTGACCATGATAACAGTATCCTTGCTGTAATTATCCCACGCTACAGCAGTCCCTCGTAACCAGTAGCTCTCATTTCCTGCACATAGACCATTCCTCAACCTCAAGATTTCACTAACAATCACCAAACACCTTCCCGTCAACAACCTAGGCCAAAAAATGTGTTCCCGACTTATTCCAACCCCCCCCCATAATAATTGATAGGAATTAAAATATCATTTGTCCTCAAATGGCCTACAAAAGAGAGAAAAAAGACTAATAGATTCTATAAATAGTTGTGGGTATCTATCCCGTATGTCATCCTCGGTCTCCCAAGTGGCTTTTTCTATGGGATGGTTCTTCCACTGGACCTTCACCGTTGCTATCTCTTTCGACCTAAGCTTTCGGAGCTCCCTACCTGATATAGCTATTGGATCCTCCTTATAAGATAGGTTCTCAACAAGTAAAACTGAATCCCAACCGAATTATGTAAGACCCATCCCCATGGTATTTCTTCAACATGGAGACATAAAATGTTTGATGTACTCTTACATCCTTGGCAGCAAGGCTAACTCATAAGCTACCTCCCCCAAATGCCGAAGAATCTCAAATGGCCCAATCTGTCTCGGGCTAAGCTTGCCCCACTTTCCAAATCTCATCATTCCTTTAATGGGGGAGACCTTGGCAACACCTTCTCTCCCACCATAAACTCCACATCCCTCACCTTTTTTTCTGCATATTGTTTCTATCTACTTTGAGCCACCACCAATTGCTCCTGAATCATCCTAACCTTCTCCAAAGACTCTTTGAGCAAGTTGGTACACTAAGGTCTCACCTGAAATGCATCGAACCAAAGGATTGGAGACCTGCATTTCCTCTCATATAGAGGTTCGAATAGTGCCATGCCAATTCTTGAAGAATGTCTTCTAACACCTAAATTGTCCTTTTTGACTGCCCACCTATTTGTAGGTAGAAGGCTGTGCTCAAGTACAACCTGGTACCTAGTTCATCCTGCAAGGTCCTCTAGAAGTGGGAGGGGAACTGCATAACCCTGTCTGAGACAATCAAAATTGACACCCCATGCAACCGAATCACCTCTCTCACATAAAGTTTGGCCAGTATCTCAACATTTTAAGTCACTTTAATAGGTAAGAAGTGGGTAGACTTAGTCATCCTATCCACAATGACCCAAATAGAGTCAAACTTTCCCAACATCTTCGGCAGGCCAACCACAAAGTCCATCACTATCTACTCCCACTTCCACTTTGGGATGTGCATCCTCTAGAGTACTCCCCTAGGCTTCTTATGCTTATAATTCATCTGCTGACAGTTTAGGGAATAGGTGACATGCTCAACAATTTCCGTTTTCATTCTACCCCACCAATAGTGTCGCTTCAAATCATGATACATTTCAGTAAGTTAAGATGGTTAGAGTACCTCGAGTTGTGAGCTTTTGACAGGATAGTTTTGATTAGCTCACCAACCGGGGGAACATATAAACACCCCCTTATCCTTAGAGTTCCTTTGTTATCTATTGTCACATCCCTTGCTTCTCCTCGTAAAACCTGGTCTCGAATTTTAGTCAACCTTGCATAATCAAACTGCCCAGATTTTACCTCCTCTAGTAGGGATGACTTGGGCTCCACACAATCTAATATCCCACCTGTATCTACCAATGTAAGTATCACCAGACTGTTCGCTAGTGTCTAAACTTCTTAGGCAATCGGGCGCTAGGTAGCTACCAAACAAGCCAGAATATCCATGCTCAAAACTTTTCAGATCAAGGCATTTGTCACAACATTTTCCTTCCCGTAGTGATACAAAATTGTAACATCATAGTCCTTAAGCAATTCCATCCATCTCTACTGCCTCAAATTAAAATATTTCTAGGAGAACGCATACTGCAAGTTGCAATGGTCTGTAAGCACCTTACAACAACCCCCCATACAAGTAATACCTCCTGATTCTTAGGGCGCACACTACCACTGCAACTCCAGGTCATATATGGAGTAGTTCTTCTCATGCATCTTCACCTATCTTTAATCATAAGCAATGGTATATCCCTTATGCATTAACATAACACCCAACCCAGACTGTGAGGCATCACAATAGACTACAACATCTTTAACTTCTACTAGGTAGGGCCAAAACAGGTATCGTGGTTAGCAAGATCTTGAGCTTCTAAAAACTCTCTTCATATTCCTTAGACTACTGAAAAGGAACTTCCTTTTGTGTATCCTTGTCAACATCAAGGACATGACTGCAAATTCCTTGACAAAACCGCAGTAAAAACTGGCCAACCCCACAAAACTTGGAACCTCTATCACTGTAGTAGGCTTAGCCCAATTCGGACCACCTCCACCTTTTGTGGATCCACCTTAATTTCTTTGTTGGATACTACATTCCTAGAGAAGACACCGAATACAGACAAAATTCATATTTGGTGAACTTGGCATACAATTGTTTCTCCTTCAGCAACACCAACATAATTCTAAGACGATTCTCATGTTCCTACTTGGTCTTGGAGTACACCAAAATATCATAAATGGAAATGATTAAAAATGAATCTAGATAGCGTTTAAAGATACCATTCACCAAGATCATGAATGTTTTTTGAGTATACGTGAGTCCGAAGAACATGACTAGGAACTCATAATGTTCATACCTAGTTTGGAAAGTTGTCTTGGGAATATCCTCAGCGTGAATCTTCAGCTGATGATAACCTGATCTGAAGTTAATTTTTGAGAACATTGCTGCCCCCTATAGCTGGTCAAAAATGTCATCTATTCAGGGAAAAGGGTATTTAATCCTAATAGTTACCTTATCCAGCTGACTATAATCAATGCACATACGCAAGCTACTGTCCTTCTTTTTTACAAACAACACAGGGAACCCCACAGAGAAATACTTTACCTTATAAAACTTTACTAACTAATTCCTACAATTGCTCTTTAAGTTCTCTCAATTTAGCTAATCCATCCTATACGATAGTATGAAAATGGGTCGGGTCCCTAGCTCTAAATCTATGCAAAAGTCTGCAGTTTGCAGCATGCCGGGTAAATCTACAGGAAATACCTCTAAGAACTCAAAAACTTCCAGGACCGACTCTATGGAAGGACCGTCTGAACTGGTATCCGGAATATGGGCTAGATATGTAGAACACCTTCGTCCTGTCAATTTCCGGGCAAGAATATAGGGGATAAGATTTTTAGGAGCAGGGCTAAAATTCCCTTTTTACTCCAACCTGGACAATCCTTGTGTCTCTATGGTAACTATCTTAGCATGGTAGTCTAGAATGGCATGGTAAGGTGATAATAAGCCCATTCCCAAAATCACATCGAATCTACTGTCTCTAAGATCACCAAGTGTACCAGTGTGTCACAACCCATGACGTCCACCAAACATGCACAACAGACCCTATCAACAACTACAGAATCCCCAATAGGAGTAGACACTTGGATAGGAATATCAAGTACATCACAAGCAAGATCCAATACCACAGTAAAATAAGTAGACACATAGGAAAAACTAGAGCCAGGATCAAATAAAGCCATAGACATTTTGTCACATACATGAATCGTACCTGCGATAATGATGTTTTAAATGTAACACCCCAAAAATTTCTAAGACTATACTCGAGATTTAAAGTATGTTTAGTAGAAAAAGTCTAGAAAATCTCTCAGTACGATTGAAGGTACGAGTCATGGTTAGGTGGTATGGGTCACAGGAGGACCCATGGTTTAGATTAGAGGCTTCTTTCCCCAAATCATGACTCCACACTATGAGTTGTAGTTTAGTCGTACGACTTGTGGTCACAGAGTCGTAGTATGTGTTTGGGTTATCAGGTATTGATTCTACTAGCGATTGTATGACTCATAGTAAGTAACTACGAGTAACGATAGGAGTTGTGGAAATAATCATAGAGTTAGAGAAAATAGACTAGCTAGCTATGGGAGGACACCATGAGTCGTAGGTTGATGGTACGACTCATGGTATGAGTCGTATGACAGGCAGTGAGCATTTTTCCAATTGAATCATTAAGGGTATTTTTATAATTCGTAAGCTCCTAACTCTCTAATGACGTCATTTAAAGTCCTGAAAGAAATGTTTTTTAAAAGGTTTTAACCTATTCTAATTCTTTAGACTCCCATGCATGCAAAGTCTAGAGATTCCCTTTGAAGATCAAGCTAGAATCCCTAAATTTCTTCCCTAATTCTCCTGGGCTTTCAGGGATAGTTAGAGGATCAGTCTTCCCAAGTTTGTAGGGCTATGAATGAAAGTTTCTTTCACTCTCATGCCCAAATTTCTCCTCATGTTCAGGAATTCAAGTATATGATTTTATAGGGTTTTAACCCAATTTTATGAAATTCACTACGATATGTGTATGGGTCAATTCCCCTAATGTTCCCAAGCATGTTTTAAGATTTAAGGGCAGATTTTACACATAATTTGAATATAAATTCATGATTTCAAGTTATTAGAAATTATTCCCTGTCATGCAAGTTTTATTAAAACTCAAGCTTATGATTCATGATTTCAAGTATGATCAGATATCTAGCATTAATGAATATTTATAAATTTCCCATGTATGAATCTATGATTTTTGACTTATGAAGTCTATTAAAAGTACATATGATTTTATGATTTGGGCAAGCCTACATAAGTTAAGTATGTTTTCATGATTTAGTCAAGGCTAATAAGATCAACTTATTGTTTGCGCTGCAACGCGGTCTTATAAGTAATATAGTGGCCTTTTTTAAGAGCCGGATGTCGAAACCACAAGGACTGGACCAATTAAGTAAATTATCAAATTCAAGTGTTAAAATAAACTCCACAAGTGTTGATTAAAGAAATTTTCGGTAAATTCTACTAAGTATAGGGGTGATCATAAAATACTCGAGAAACAATATAAGAAGCAACTAGAGTTGAGACTTAATAATCATGCAATGCTACGATTCACAATGGTTTGAGTGTGAAAACTTCAGTTTTCATGTCATGGTCTTTCGAGCCTCTAAACACAAAAAACTAGTCTCACACTTACATTGTTGAGCAGGGATGTGACGTCCTAATTCATGAGCAATTTAATTACATGAATGTGGTTTACGGAGTTTGTGCCCTTGATTATTGACTTTCGTACCTCTCATCATTTACCTGGACTTAGCTTCACAACTACTTCTATGAGTGGTGATGTGACAATTCTAAGTCGGTGTCTAGCTCATCCCGTTTTAGTAACTAAGCAACGCCAGTTAGGTTTAATTTCTATCCTAATTGCAAATCTTATCGTAAAGATAAGAACTTTCCCCCTACATTCTCATGTTCTAGCCTAGGGTTACTCTTTCAAGCTTTTACCTAAGCTTAATGCATTTATTTTCATGGTGATCAAGCATAAAAACATTAATAA
>JACEIK010016691.1:0-14871 GCA_018107945.1 Datura stramonium
GTCGCTGGTGCTCTGGACCTCTGGGTCGTCTAGCTCATTCAGCTTCTGCAGCTAGATGTTGCTCTTTAGCAACTCTGGCTAACTCATGATCTCTACCCCGAGCTTGCTCTTCGGTCAACATCCTTGTTGTGGCTTGGCCACGGTTTCTTGCTCATGTATGTTGGCCATTCTTCCTAGGTTTCTCAACGTTAGCTCAAGTTCGTTATCAATTGGTATCAAGGGATTTTCTTGACTTCTAGTGTCGAGCATGCACAAACCAAAGACCTGTTAAGGAACCAAAACAACAAAAGAAAAATTAAAAAAAAAATAAGAACCAATAGTAAAGTTAACACAATTAAAAAAAGCCTTAGCCGTATTCCTCGGAAACGGCGCCAAAATTTGATGTCGCCAAAATTTGATGTCACCCAAATTACACCTCTCAATTGAGATATAAGCGGTCGATTGTGAAATACAGACCCAACATTGGTTGAGGTCGATCCCACAAGGAATATGGTAAGAACTTAGGTTAACACGAATAACTATTACTATTGATTGACTTATTTCCAAAGGGGGGAAAATATGGAATAATAACAAGAGTAAAATTAATGAGTGCTTGTATCAAATTTGATTTGTATTCAATTTACGACTAGACTAAGATTGTGTTCCCCAAGATTTCATAACCAAAAGGATTATTCATTAGTGATCTATTCTGGTGTTCAACATGCAATATTGGTAAGTTAGGTTCACCTAAATGGTTGGTCCCCTATCTAGGTGATTTTCACCATGCAAGTTGGTCTGTATACGGGTGTTCTTTAGTTGACCCTTACCCTTAATATCAGATTAGCTATCCCTGAAAAAGTTCAAGCTATTAGATGAGGGTTGGTAGCCTCAAATCTCCATTGTTAATCCCTTTTTGCCATTCTTTACCCCCTTGATCCGGTAAGTAAGAATAAGGCAAGTCCTAACGTTTGCAACCGTCAAGAATTAATCAAAATGAAGGGAAAAACAATACATGCATAAAACCCTGTTCAATAATCACTAAGTATTTTTACCTACATATATTAATTCATCTTGGTTCCCACAAACCTAGTTTATGGGTTTAGCTACTCATGTTTGTGTCATTGCAATCACAAAATATAGAAGAAATCATAATTGCCACTTACAAAGTATTGCAGAATAAAAACCAAGTAGATTGAATAAAATTCCAATATAGATTTTGTGTCTTGAATCAAGAACAATTGTTTGAAAATTCTCTCAAGAATATCCTCATAATATCGTTCAAGATTCTCTCTCAAACTCGGCGAAAATCCTTCCAAAAATCATTTCAGAATCTCCTCAAAAATTGTCCTAGAATCATTCTAAAAAATTCTCCTAAAATAAACCTAAAACTGGGTATTTATAACACAAAGAAATCCTTTTCCTAAATAAATCAGGAAACCAGGTAAGTAGTGGCAATGGGCTACTTCATTAGGCCTCTTGACGACTCATTCCTTGCTTAAATCAGTCGTCCTCAGCAGCATACCCAGGCTTGGCAACGGGTCACCTAACGACTCATCGTGCCTTAGCACGAGTCGTTAGGTCCCTCGTGGTATACTTCCTCATAAAATCCAGTGAACTTCACAGATGGTTTCAGTAGATTTTCAATGAGTCGTTCCTTCAGGTGACGACTCGTGATGTCTATCGTCAACTCCATAGGACACTTGGTTGAACTTTTCTCTTCAAAACCTAACAGTTCACCTCACGACACGTTACCAAGGGTAACGAGGCGTTCCTCCAACTCGTCAAGTGTACTGTCTTGTATCTTCCAAACTTCATCTTTTTTATCCAATGCCTTAAGTGACGGGTCGTGCCTACTGCAAATGACTCGTTAAGTTCCTGGCAGTCACCCTTAAGTTGTTTTTAACATTAATTCGACCAAAACCACTTCCAGACCTGTTTTCCTGCACATTAAGCATAAAATACCTTATACCCATATAAACATACCTAGAATGTGCATAATTTCTTGGTTTTAAGCGTCGAAAGTGCCGTAAAATCACAGCACATCAAGGAACAAGGAGGCAGCTTCAGTCAAAGTCTTGTGGAGGAATATGAAAGTTCAGGGAGCTTCGTGGGAGGCCGAAGCAGATATTATGGCTAGATACTCCCATTTATTACCTTCCGACTCAGTTTCAGTTTAAGGTATCAATTTCCTGCCTAAAATTGCTTTCAGTTCGTGTGTTCCAATTTCTTTCATGTTAATGATTATGTGTATGATTAGTGAATTTAGTTAAGACTGGTGATTCAGTTCAGAGGTAGTCATTCCGTTAGTTTTCAGCTTTCATGATCAGTATTTGTGTATAAAGATTGTCATTCTCTACTTTCCTGCGTGTTTTTCAACATTCGAGGACGAATGTTCTCAAGGGAGAGATATTGTAATGCCCCAGAAACTCAAAGACTAGATCTGGTAGTTGAAATGGAGAAAACTGAAAAATCTGCACCAGATCACATAACGACTCGTTTTGTGACCTGTGGGGGTGACCACGATCGTTAAGTGACTCGTGGTGAGGTCTTTGAACTTGGTTGAAAATTTGGAAAAGGGGGTGACCACGGGTGTGACCATGAGTTGTGGGGTTACCCGTGGTCAGGAATTGACTGAAAGTTGGAGAAGTCAGGCAGTGTACACGACTGGTCCTCACCACGACTCATTTGGGACAGCACGAGTCTTGGTGTCACCCGTGGTGAGTCTAGAAAGTTATAGGTAGTGTTGGTGACGGGTGGGTCACCACAAGTCATTGTGGTACACCGCGAGTCGTGGTGTCCCCCGTGGTGGACAGTATGGGATTTTGGCAGTGTACCTCACGAGAGGTGACCATGACCCGTGGTCATTGGGCACGACTCGTTAGGTCCCTCGTGGGGGACTGACTGTCAATTTTTCCAGCGAAATTCCTAAGGGTGTTTTAGTAATGTCCTAACCTCGTAGACTCTAAACTACGTCATTTTGAGTTATTTCAAGAGAATTTAGAGGGGCTAAACGGTTTTTCCCTCATTCCCACTCAGATTTTCAAAAATTTTACCCAGTTCTCTCTCAAGAACTCTCAAGCAAGGTCTAGGTTTCCTCATCATTGCAGCTATTCAAGCTTCCCTTCTCCAGGGAAATAGATGGTATTCTTTGTTTTAGGTCTTGATAGATTTTTCTATCGATTGAAGTTCTTACGCTGGAGCCAGGTATGTGAGAATTCAACAAGGGAATAGTTCTTCCCTTGTGTCCCCAAAATTTCTCTCTACTTTTCTCTATTAGTTCTATCCCTAAAACTATCGAATGTGAAGAAATTGTCAGTCATACTTCATTTAATTAATTTGGAACATTATTTTATGTTAATTATAGATGTTTTCCACCATCTTATGACTGAAATGATGTTTGTCCCTTGGAAGTGAAATTTAGCCCTAGTCCTTGAACGTAGAAAAATCTAGAATCTTTCCATAGTGATTAAGCAGTGAAATTTGCTTGATTCCTTTAGTATTGAGGATTCCCATATTGTTAGTTGGTGCAGAAAATTTAGCTAGACTGATGTCAATGCATTTGAATTAAAATAGAATACTCAACGTCAGTCAGAAATGTTACCTGATCAGTTTAACTACAGTATTTTCTCTAGGTGTCAGTAGTGCCTCCCAATTATCAGAATTAGACCCAATATCAGTTTTAGTAGTTCTTTAGGCAGTCATGACACTTTCAGATAAGAATCTCTGAACAGCCTTAGAACCCCAACTTCATATTATAGTTTGTTCTTTAGACGGTTACGATGCTTCCAGATAAGCAGCTCTGACCAGTCTTAGAACACCAGTTTCTAGATCCATTCCGATAAGACTCTCAGGGTACTTCCAGATAAGTATCCCTGAATTAGTATTATACCCCAGTTTTGAGCTATCAGCTTGGCAGTAGTAGTCATATTAGGATAATCCAGTAGGAGTAGGACTTAGCACCGAGAGGGACGGGTTTCCAGTGCACCCAGGTTACCAGAACTACATTGACATCGTAGGTTATATTTTATTGGCATCATGGCACATATAGTGATCTCAAAGTCCATGCCTTTATACCCTGGCGAGGTATATTGGGTCCTACCGATGGGGTGTGTACATCGGACTCCACGTCTAGATCACGTGGTTATATGTCGATTATAGACTTTCCCACTAGTTAGTTCAGTATCAATTTAGCCCAGTTCAGAACAGTTTCATACTACTCAGTACAGTTATGGGTTCAGTATAGTCTTAGAAACTAGTATCTTAGAGTCAGAGTGCGTCTTTGACCATCAGAAAGGGTCATTTAGACCACCTCAGTTTATTCAGTTATTTCACTTCAGCAGTTTCAGCGGTCATTTCATGTCTATTCAGTACAATTACTATTTCCATTGTGTTATGCTTTCTCTCACCTACTCAGTACATTTAAAGTACTGACACATACTTTTATGTTGTATCATTTTGTGATACAACTGCAGGATCTCAGTGTCAGCCTCGCCAGCCGCTCACTTTCAGAAGACTCCAGTTGTTCTATTGGTGAGTTATCATCTTTCGAGGATGAAGATCATTTATTTCGGTTCTTTTTTCTTCTTTATAGACTTGGAGTTAGCTGGGGGTCTGTCCCAACAACTCATCAGTTATAGTGATTTTCAGACATAGACTTGATTTTTCAGACTTGTAGTTTTGCTTAGATGTTTTTAAAAATTTATGATCCAACTCTATTTCATAAATGTTTTATAGTTACTTTAAGCTTCCTCTATAATTTATGTTTACTTAGAATGTCAGTGTATGATAGACTAGGGGTTGACTTGGGGTTCCTTGTGACTCCAAGTACCGTGTCCCGTCCGGGGTTTGAGCTCGGGGCGTGACAGTTATGCTTACTTTCTTTTCACTGATGCCAAAAGGGGAAAGCTATGCTTGATTGTTGTTTATGCTTAACCATTGATTAACTAGTGAAGCTCACAAAATCCTATCTAATGGCTCGAACATATTTTTATTTGTCATCATTTAAAAGGAAAAATATTTTGGAATTAGTTTTAATTATTTTAATGATGACTTAAGAAAATATTCTTGACACATTTTTGGCTATATAATTAGTAGTAAATTAATATGGACGAAGGGACATATCTATTTGGAAGTTAACTGTTAACTGTGAGTTCTAATCTATTTGGGAGTTTGTGTGTATATTTGACAAACTGCAGGAATAGAGTCCAACTGGGAAACAACAAGCATAAGTTGGTTCGGTTGAGGATTTGCTAGAAATCTAGAAGGAGAGATCAACTAGGAGTATGCAATCAATTTGGATAAATCTAGGACTCCTAGGAGATAACTCTAAGATTCCTTTCTTCAATCGACAAAGGAGTCTCATCGGCTGCCTATAAAAAGGAAGGCTGGCACGATCTGAAGGTCATTCACTTACAAAATACTCTTTAGAAAACTCATAACTTTCGTGCAATTCATTGACATCCAAGTTGAAGAGAGTTGATCTGTGCTGGAGACAGTTCCCTAGTTCTGTTCCGTATCTATTACAGTCTAGGTATTTTAGTCAACTTGTAGTGAAGCAGTGAACTTGAAAAGAGTCTGTTGTAATTTCGTTTTTCATTCACTTGTAATTGTGTTGAAGTTCTTCTTGTTAAACTAAGGGTAGTTTATACAGGTTAGGAACTTTGTAAGGTCTTAGGGGTAGGTCCTGAATTGTGGGGGTTGTAATCCAAATTTGGCTCGGTATTTTAGTGGAGTTAAGTTAAAATCCTACTAGGGAGTAGGTCGTGGTTTTTACATCCATACAAGCCTGGGTGGTTTTTCAAATAAAAATTTTATTTTCTCATTTTACTTTCAGCACTTTGTTATTTCTTCTTGAATTAAGTCATTGTCTGAAGAAACAAGATTCAAGTCTGTTCCTGTTGTAAAAAGAAAATTCAAGTTAAGTTTTTAATTAGGCAGAAAAAAGAAATAGACCCAGTTCATCCCCCTCTTAGGTCTAATTTAGGAGTCTTAGTACTAACAATTATGTATGTTATTAAGTTTGATTACGTTTCTTATAATGTATCTTTTATTTCGAAGAATATGAAAATTTTTCAATCATCAAATGGACCCAAGATCAATCACGATGACATATGTCTTATAGATAGTGCTACTATAAGATAAGAAATATTTATCATATTTGATAATGAAAGAACCTAATATTAATACAATATGTGGTAGTATAAGATTAATTGAAGGCTCTAGTAAAGCTAAGTTTATTACTTATTAGAGGAAAAAATAAGGAAATTGATGAAGCATTACATTATAGTAAGTCTCAAAGAAACTTGTTATGTTTCAGATACATTTGCCAAAATAGATATCATATTAAGACTACAAATGATGAAAAGATTGAATATATTTATATTACTACCATGATGTCGGGTAAGAAATATATGCTCAAAAAGTTACCCGCCTTTTCTTTTGGCTTATTCTACACTAGTATTAGCATGGTTGAAACACATGCCATAGTAAATTAGAAGTTTACTAATCTAAATGATTTTAATTTTTGACATGACAGATTGGGTCATCTCAATTCTAATATGATACGCAAAATAGTTGAAAATTCATATGGGTACTCTTTGAAGAACCAGAAGATTCTTTAATTTAAGGAATTCTCTTGTGCTACATGTTCTCAAGGAAAATTTCTTACCAACCCATCAGCAATTAAAGTGAGAATTGAGTCCCCTGTTTTTCTGGAACGTATACAATGTGACATATATGGGCCCATTCACCCACTATATAGACCATTTAAATATTATATGATTTTAACATATGCATCTACAAGATGATCACATGTGTATTTATTATCAACTCACAATTTGGCATTTCTGAGATAATAAAATTAAGAGCACAACTTTCAAATTATGAAATTAAGACAATTCATCTAGAAAATACTGTTGAGTTTATATCATAGGCCTTTAATGATTATTGTATGCCAACTGGAATAGTTGAGCATCTAGTTGTTCATGTTCATACTCAAAATGGTCTAGCGGAATTATTAATCAAGCACCTCCAATTAATTACTATACCAATGCTTATGAGAACAAAACTTTCTATTTTGGTATGAGGTCATATTATTTTGCATGCAGTAACTCTTGTGCGGATCAGGGCCATTAGTTATCATAAAGTCTCCCCATTACAATTGACTTTTGATTAGGAGTTGAATATTTCTCATCTTAAAATAATTGGATGTGCTATATGCTTCAATTGCTCCACCACAATGCACAAAGATGGGTTCCAAAAGAGTTGAGGATATATATTGGCTAAGAATCTCTTTTGATTATAAAAATATTTGAAACCTATGACTGGAGATTTATTTACGGCAAAATTTATTGATTGTCATTTTGATGAATCAATTTATCCATAATTAGAGGGAGAAAATAAGCAGCTGAAAAAAGAGATAGATTGAAGTGTATTATCACTATCTCATTTAGATCCCCGTACAAATCAATGTGAACTAAAAATTCAAAAGATAATATATTTGCAAAGTATTATAATTGAACTGGCAGATACGTTCACTAACCTATCAAAGATTACAAAATCTCATATTCCGGCTGCTAATACTCTAATTCTAGTTGATATTCCGGTAGGACAATTAATTAATGCCTTAAAACGTGGTAGACCAATTGGTTCCAAATATAAAAATCTTCGAAAAAGAAAAGGAGCAAACAATCAAGATGGTCATAAAATGAAAAAATCTACTCAAGAATAGAAGCAAGACATAACAATTGATAAAACCGGGGGAGAGGTTCAGATACCTAAAAATAATGAAAATGACGAGATCTCAATAAGTTATGTCTCATCGAAAAAATTATGAAACTGAAATTCTATAATTGTCGAAAATATTTTGGCCTATAATTTTGCTATTAAAATAATACAATAAGATAAGAATCTTGAACCAAAATCTGTCGAGGAATACAAATAGAGAAATAATTATCCAAAATAAAAAGATGCAATCTAAATTGAATTAGCTTCTCTTGGAAAACGCAAAGTGTTCAGGCCTATAATCTGAAAACCTAAAGGTGTAAAGCCAATGAGATATAAATAATTTTTTGTGCGAAAACGAAATGAAAAAAATGAAGTTGTAAGATATAGAGGATAACTTATGGTACAAAAATTTTTGAAAAGACCTGACATTGATTATATGGAGACATATTCTCTTATGGTGAATACAATCATCTTCAAGTATCTTATAAATCTGGCAGTTCATGAAAAACTTAATATGCATTTAATAAATATTATCACAGCCTATTTATATAGCTCACTAGACAATGATATTTTTATGAAAATTCCTGAGGGATTCATAATGCCTAAAACATATAAAAATTTCTAGAAAACTTGTTTAATATAGCATTAAAATCTTTATACGAGTTAAAATAATTAGGATGCATGCAGTATAATCGTCTTAGTGAGTACCTATTAAAGGAATGATACAAAAATGACCCAATTTATTCTTGTGTCTTTATGAAAAGGACTGGATCAAAATTTATCATAATAGCTTTATACATTGATGATTTGAATATTATTAGAACTCTCGAAGAGCTTCCAAAGGTAGTGGAATGTTTGAAAAAAAGAATTTGAAATGAAAGACCTTGAAAATAAGTTTTATCTTGGTCTACAAATTGAGCATTTTTCAAATGAAATATTTGTCCATTAATCAATAAATACCAAAAATATATAAAGAGATTTGACATAGATAAAGCACATCCATTGAGTACCGCAATGATTATAAAATCACTTGATATAAATAAAGATCCATTTCGACCTCATGAAAATGATGAAGAGCTTGTTGATGCTGAAATACCATATCTTAAGTAAAATTGATGCATTAATGTATCTTGCCAATAATTCTCGATAAGATATAGCTTTCTCTGTGAGCATATTAGCAAAATTTAGTTCTTCCCCAACATGAAAACATTGGAATGGCATTAGGAATATATTCAGATACCTCTAGAGGATCATTGATATGAGACTGTTTTATTCAAATGAATCTAAGTCATAACTGATTGGTCATATAGATGTAGGATATTTATCTAATCCCCATAAAGAATAATCCTAGAAAAGCTACTTATATACATGCGGAGTTACAATCATATTATGGCGTTTCAAAAAAATACACTATGGTTTCTACTTTTTCAAATCATGTAGAGATAATAGTCATTCATGAAGCGAGCCAGGGATGTGTTTGGCTAAAATCAACAACTCAATACATTCAGAAAACATGTGGTCTTCCTTTGAAAAGAGATACTCCAACAATATTGTATAAAGACAATGTTGTGTGTATAGTTCAACTGAAAGAAGGATACATTAAATGAGACAGAGCAAAACACATTTCAAAAAAAAAAAATTACTCACGATCAGGGTGAAATAGAAGTTCAACAAGTTTTTTTAAGTGATAATTTAGCAGAAATGTTTATCAAGGCATTGCCAACTTCAACATTTTAGAAGTTAAGATCCAAAATTGGAATGCGTCATCTGTGTTACATCAAGTGAAGTTTTATCAGAATGAGTAAAATACGTGTTGTACTCTTTTCCTTAACCACAATCTTGTCCCAATTGGATTTTCCTAGTAAGATTTTTTTATGAGGCAACACTCAATGTATTACTAAATATGTGTACACTTTTTTCTTCACTAGGACTTTTTTTCACAGAATTTTTTCTTAGTAAGATTTTAACGAGGCACATTATCTATTAATGGACATCCAAGAGGGAGATTGTAAAATATATTAAATATATGTATGTCCATTTTGTATTACTTGAAGAGCAAGAATTAGTTAGAAAGAAACCAGTAGTTACAAAGTAGTTAGAAATAAACCAAGCTAATTTCATTACTTGGTGACCAAAAACTCTTCCTTTTATAAATAGAAAAATGTTTTCATCTATTATACACACTAAGAGAAGAATATAATACAATCTCTCCCTCCTCTCTATAAAATTATTAATTAATTTTTATTTTTTCTTTACAATTCTATGTAATAGGTTAGAATTAAAAAAATTATTAGCAAAAGTAACTTAACTTTTGAAATATTCCAGAAGTAGCAAAGTTAATACTAGTATTTATAGCAAACCAATATAAAATTTGAAATTCCAATAATTTAGGTATCAATTTTCTCTATATTTGTCAGCCTCAACCCAATTTCTCTCTCCCTTCTTTCAGCAGTAGTAGCCATCTATACCGGCCAAATAAACTTGTTAACTCTTCCTACACCACCGTTCTCCACATGACTGTAAAAAATTATTTTTTTCTTCTGCACATATAAAATTAAAACAAATAAATTCCTTCTGTCTGTATGTATTTATCTCTCTTTCAAAGTTTATCTCAACGGCGTCAGCGAAAACATTCACCGTGCGATTATCCATTAATCTTATTATATTTGAAAAGAAAATATTTAAATTTTTAATAAAGTAAATCAGAAATAAAAATAAAATAGAATTATATTCGATTTCAATCAATTTTCATTGTAATCTTAAGAAATTTAATCCTTTATAAGTATATAAGGCATAAGATTTTTTTCCCTCCGTATAAAACTAATAAATCACATTAGTATAGTAATACTTCAAATCACAGTGTATAAAAATTTTTATAAGTGAAAGTCTGAGAAAACGGACAAGTATTTATAACTAATAAAAGTTAGTGCAAACAGATGCTAAAAAATTATAATTTATTCAATATAAAAAAGTACTACTCAAATTGCATCCTTTCTCATGATATTTTTTTTAGAAAACAACTCTAAAAGAAAACCAAAACAGTCTTAATGTCACGAATGTAATGGACGAGTCGTACACACACCTATATCGACTCTAGCTTGATAGGAGAACCCCTTTTTAACCAACAAAATAATTTATCATACATCCTCATTAGCTTGTACAGGTAATAATTTTACCAAGTATTTCAAATAAAATATTTTCCCAAACCTTGACTCTCCTAAAGAATCTAGTTTACACAGGCATAAGAGCTCTAAATAGAATACTGACAAAGTAAAATGACACAACTTCACCTGCGGAAGTTGATGTTGAGTATTGCCTCGTCAATCATGAAACTTCAAATCTGCCACAAGCTACACTCAAAAAGGTGTAACAAGGTAGTATCAGTACACCACACGTACCGATAGGCATCATCGATCGACTAAGATTAGTTCATACAATAGCATATAATTAGCATGCAACCGATTACCCAATCATAAAAACAATTTTGACATTATACTTAGACCCTACCAAATTCATCAATCAATATAATTAATTCATAAAATTCAACAATAACGATATCTATTTCTCTCAAGACCTTAGTCATCATTCACATGCCTCTATTCTGTTACCTCATCCAGCTGCAGCGAACACATATTCGTTATAGCAGTCTCACGGTAGCGGACTGATTTGCTACAATGATGGCCTATTCAGGCAGTAGTTCTGTTTAACTAGCCCCTCTCATTTTTCAATACACAATTTAACCTCTAGGAATACACCTAATTCATTCATACACCAGTTTCNTCATACACCAGTTTCTATAAATTAATTATGTACCGATCATCTAAGTTTCACTTATTCACTCAACAACACTTACTAGCCCCTTTTCAATCAATTCCTGCTCCTCTCGGCCACTCCTCGATAAATTTACCTATACTGGATATCTCATAATTAGTGTCTACCCTTTCTAATTCAGTCACATTACTTTTTCAACTCCCGCTCTACATTTCTTAGCAGAATTACCCTATACTCACCTCATTAACCCACAGTAGCTCCGCTAATCTAATTTAAACTTTGTCCAATCAGGAATTCCCTCACCACTCATGGTGACCACATTAAACAAACATTCAATTCTAACATTTAATAAATAATGCAAGTAGTCAATAAGAAAAACATCAAACCATACCACTGGAGTTATGTCCTCTAAAATAAGGGTACAAGCATATACCTGTACCTCCACAATACCACATATTACAATCCAGTACCAAGATTGCATCATGGAATATCATACCTGCATCATAGCATCATGTAGCATCTCATCATTGTATCCCTCGCATCATGCCTAAATCATATCGGTATATATTGTATCCCATTTGTATATCTGATATTTGTCACTCGTTTGCATACCTATTCTAAACTCTGTCTCACAGTCCTATGTATATCATATCGTACCTATACAATCTCTGCCTCTTAATCATACCATCAGTGATATGCCGGGCACACGCCTCCATCTCATTACTGTACACATATGCCATAGGGTCTTATTTTTGCCCTTCTAGTCATGAACTGTAGTGGACTCTAGAAATCCATGTACTATACACCCAGTCGTATAAACCTCTCATCATACCTATCTATTTACTCATGCCCGTATACCTAGCCATATATGCATTTAGTCATATCTGTCTGTGTACTCATTCATTCTGCTCATCCGGATTCTCACCTCAAGCATGAGCCACTCATATCCAAATATTCACACACAGGTTTGATCGTACTAACCTGCTCGTTCGGATACTCACCTTGGACACGAGCCTCTCATATCAACACAAGGCTGACTCATCCTTCTATTTCAACATGTCTTCTCATTTTCTCACTTGATTACCAGGGATGTCACCCAGAGTTTTACGGATTAATAAATCATAGTTCAACTCACTTCATGAAATTACATTCATCAATGAGAAATAAGTCAATACAGTGTACAAAAAAAATAATAGTCCCAAAACAATTTCACAAAATTATTCATTACATTACTTTATTCTCAAAGTCATCCTAAACGTGTTGTAAACTGGCCTTCTCATTGGATTAGGACTTGATGTAGCGGCATCACTACTGTGACAGAGGTCTCACTGCGGCGGTTGCAGTGCCGCTGCAACGGTACTGCTTAGGCAATACTCTGACCCCGCTCTCCACTTAGATCTCTCTGGTAATGTCTCTTCATAATTAGCTCACCTACTATGCATATGCATATTAACCAATCTCTGTCAAATTATCCTTCGTTCTCAGGAAATGATAATCTGTTCAACATAAAACCATAATAATCATAACACATAAACAATCAAAAGTGACCAATTAGCTCAGTAACTCATATGAATTGATGGACTATATGAGCACCTAGTCCCCCATGACCATAATTTGGTCCCCTTTTTGGGCATACCTTGAAAGTATCCCTTATGATTTTCCAACTAAGCTAGAATCTAAAGGTCTCGACCCAAGACTCTTTGTACCAACGTAGTTGCATATTATGATAACTTTAATACCTCGTTCATATCTTTTTCTGATTACTTTCCTCCCGTATTTTCCTACGAACTATATTCTAACTATTGGTGATTAGCACAATAAATTCCTTTTTACTCATCAATGGCACATCAATTATAGATACATATACGACTTACTAATCAAATTCTAACACATAGGTAACCCATAGCCTATCTGGGAACCAAGCTATCGTCAAGAAGTCCATAGCTATGTGCTTGCATCGAGTTCTGAGTTCTTGTGAGAATTGACAGGGATGATGATGGAATCCTTGCTTTCTCTAGCCTCTTTATTTTCTTTTCCTTTCTACCAATCCCAAATTTTGTCCTTGGACATTTTTTATTCCCTAACCCTTATTAAAATAGGCTTTAAATCCAGACTCGGATCAAATTGTGCAGTTCTAGTCTACATCGCTCGCTGTAGTAAGGAATCCTCCATTGTATGTGGTCCCTCTACCATGAAATCAGCTCATTGTAGAGGCCCCATGACTAGGCCCACCATATTTCAACTCAGCCCATTCTACGTTCATCCACTGCCTAATTCTTTAAGTCCAAGGACAATCTGGACTCGCAAAAATTTAAATTTTTTCCACGGTTTATGTTGCCGAGGTGTTATAACGATCAGGTGGATCGTTACATTAGATATCAATTAAAAATTCTTTCATCCCCGAATGGTCATACGAAATGGGCTAGGGTCTCTAGTTAACTTATGTTTGCCTTGACATTGAGTCATAGTTCTAATGTTCCTAATCGACACTGGGGTCCCAGAATATTGTCCCTCGATTATTAGACTAATAATTCAACTGGACCTTTATCTTTGAGATCCTAGCACCTATCTTATGGTATAATTTCTTTCCCCCTCCGCTCTTCCTTATTTGCTAGCTCTATGTTGGCTCGATCCAACTAACCTCGAGTCTCTCAAATTTCTCTTTTGTAACTTAGAGTATTTACTCAAGGCCTATACGCCCCTAGGCATCGTTGATTCTCTTAGAAATTTATTTAGCAAGGACTCAAGATACGGGGGACCCACAAGGGAATTTGAAACATCATTGTGTTAAGCTCATCCACTACAATGATCCCTTTCCCGCCACAGAAGAAACCTGTCCTCTGTAGTGAAAAATAAAATAAGTTAAAGGCCAATATCGACGGTTTTTGAGTTCATTCTCAAATTTTCTCACTTCAAACTTTTGTGAATCCTCTCCTCCTTCCGACGATTTTTCTTGATTTCTCAGGTAATCCTCATTCCTATGACTTACTTTCTTCAATTACTTTTGAATGATCACAAAATCACGCCTATATGCATTGTTCTCGGTTGGTTATTGGGGTAGTGAAGGTAGGTTTCTCCCTTGAACTTTTAGGCTATATTTTCGAAGAATGCTCCTATCTTTTATGTTCTAAAGTTATTTGAATCGATTCTTGTGTACTATAGATGGTTTTCATGGGAGTCTTATGGTAGAAGTGGTGGGGTTTGGGTAGGGTGATGGTTCAACTTCCTCGATCCTTTCAGGCTTGAATTCGAGCCTTATCGGGGTGGGAAATGGTTGATAGGGTGTCACGCCCCGTTCTGGGGGGTATGACTGGCACCTGGTGCCCTAGTAGGACCTGGACTGCTAACTGGTGGGCCTAGACACATCTGGTGCCTGGCTAGCTCTATCTCAGGTTT
>JACEIK010016692.1:0-14869 GCA_018107945.1 Datura stramonium
CTAGTTGGATTAATGGATCATCCGATTGGAAATGATAACAAAATGCATAAGTCGTTAGAAGGAGTTCTAAAATACATATACATATGGTATACCACCTAATAGTACTTCAGAGTAAACCTATTGGGGTCAGCTGTTGTAAATTGAATTGAGATTATAGCGATGAGATAACAATTCTTGTCCAAGTTAGCCTAGCTAGAGTGCTCTTACCCCAATGTTGAGTAGTTAGCTGTTATCCCATATTGAGTTCCATTTCCTGAGGCCGCAAGGGCCATACATAGTTTCATTTATTGAGGCTGCGAGGGCCATACAGAGTTTCATTTATTGAGGCCGTGAGGGCCGCATTCAGATACATTAGATTGAGGTCGCGAGGGCCATAATGAGTTCCATCAGATTGAGGCCACGAGGGCCACTTCGAGTTATAGTTTACATAAAATCCTTAGTAGTCAGGTAAGTAGAGGGGATCTTGTTTGTACTTGTCAGAGCTTATGGGGGCCCAGGTAGGTTTTTCTGTGTTGTTTGTACCTTCTAGGCTTATGGGGGCTCGGTTAGATTCTTATTTGCATATATAGACTTGTTGTTTAGGTAACTTAGATGGTACAGGTATTGCATGTTAAATCCTTACCCTCTTTCTTTTGATTACTACAGATTTACTAGCTTTCAATCTAGTTATAAGCTTTTTTCCTTACATATTTGGTACATATTATACTGACGCCCACCTGGGTGCTACATTAATTACTTGCAGGTGAGATAGACGCGGTTCGGGACATTCCTAGCCTTCAGCCGACGTTAGTAGTTTATTCAGCTCCTTCCCTCCAGAGATGAAAGTTAGACGGGTTTTTCTTTTGATGTACAGTTTTTGGTAGGTCGGGGCCCTATCCCGATCATTATATCACTCCTAGAGGCTTGCGACCATTGTACATTCACTGTGGTTAGTTGTTGTTGACCATGTGGGGCCCATGTATGCTTTATTTCCTGCGATGGCCATGTGGGGCCTTGTTTAGCTGTTGTTAGCGGCCTTGTCGGCCATAGCATAGTTTAGTGCTTGATTTACATTTCAGTCATAACTAGACAGCGTTGTAGTGTTGTTGGCCCGCATAGGTTCCCTATTATTGTGATGTTGTAGTTGGTTGTCTTCTTTTACAGGTGGCCTTGTCGGCTAGAGGCTATATTTACAACCGAGATATAGCTCATCAATTTCTTGAATTGAGTGTCAATGTGCACCGGTAATGCAACAGTCCAGTTAGGTCAGTTCAGACCCAGTGTGGCACTAGGTGCCTTTCAAGCCTCCCAAGGTGGGGCGTGACAAATTTGGTATCAGAGTAGGTCGTAACCCAGGGAATCTGCAAGACATGCCAAGTATAGTGTTGTCTATGGGTATGTTGTGCACCACATTCCATAGGTAGGAGGTTGCAATGCATAATAGTGTGGTTACTCTTTTTCTCCTTTAGTCGTGCTATAGAGCTGTGCTGTATAGGGTGACTTCCTGAGCTTTTGTTATCGTATTTATTTATAGAGAAATGTCAGACACACGGCAGACCGCGACTGGTCAAGAGCTGGATGTGGCAGCAAGAGAGGGCACCAGTAGGGGGCCCCAGGCAGAGTTAGCCTGATCTGAGGGTGATAGGGGGACACCACCTCGATCTCCCTAGAATTTGCCATCACATTCAGAGCTCACTAGGGAAGCCGATAAACCAGTACTACCCCAGCTATTCCTATTCCATCAGATCAGGAGCTCAGGGGTGCATTTTATATGTTGGTATAGATGATGGCTGCCCAATGTCAGCCTCAGCTGGTAGTACCAGCTGTTGTTAAGCCTGTTGAGGGACCTGGTAGTTTGAGAGTTCATGAGTTCCTGGCCTTGAGTCCTCCGAAGTTTACGACGACAGATCGCAGAGAGGACCCCCATAATTTTATAGATCAGTTGTAGAGAATATTCAGGGTCATGAATGCCTCGTCCACAGAATCAATTGAGCAAGCAGTATTCAGATTGCGAGATGTAGCGGTTTTGTGGTACGAGAGTTCGGAGAGATCCTGAGGAAGAAATGCACCTCCACCTACGTGGCCTATCTTTTTTGAAGCTTTCATAGATCACTATTTTCCTCGAGAGGTTCGAAAGAATAGCGTAGAGCAATTTTTGCATCTAGAGTAAGGTCGAATGAGTGTCAGAGAATATGCGTTGAGGTTTGACTCTTAGCTAGGTATGCACCCTTGTTTGTTGACACCATGCCAGCGAGGGTGCACCGATTTATCATGGGGCTTGCGCCAAAATATATAGAATCTTGTATTACGGACACATTGTGGGAGAATATGGACATTTCACGGATCCAGGACTTTGCTCAGAATATAGAGGAGCTTAGACAACGCCAGTATGTTATGGAAAGGTCAGGATAGGAACAATGTCAGAGGGCTAGATCCGCAGATTTCCAGGCAGATTTTCAGGGTGGGCCCAGGCCCCATTTTTTAGGTAGACCACCCAGGCCCCCACTTCATCCACAATAGGATAGTAGGTTAGATTGTCGGAGGCGGTTAGGTCCCAGTGAATGTTCGCGAGCGCTAGGCTCACAACAGTAGAGAGGGCCAGATCATACAGAGGTAGCGATACCCCGATGCAATACATGTCATAAACGGCATCTGGGGAGGTGCAGATATGGTTCCACCGCCATTTATACCTACATGCAGGAGGGAAACATGATGAGAGACTACCCGACTAGACGCCAGGGTGGTCAGGACTCGTAGAGTAGATCTTCAGCAGGTTCGTATGCCCCAGCACCTTTTGTAGGGCGTAGGCCCTTAGCTCCTGCCAGTAGAGGACAAGGTAGATCAGGGGCATTTGGTTCAGGCAGTGTTCAAGATTGCACATATGCATTGCCAGGGCGACAGGAATCAGAGTTGTCACCAGATGTTGTGACAGGTATATTAGATGTCTGTTCTCACTCAGTTTACGCTTTGATAGATCCGGGATCCACTTTGTCGTATGTTACTCCGTTAGTAGCCCAAAAGTTTGATATAGGACCAGAATTGCTTCAGCAACCCTTTTCAGTATCTACCACTGTTGGTGACTCTATTATTGCTAGAAGAATTTTCCGGGGTTGTACAGTAGAGGTTGTTGGTCGTCAGACCTCAGCAGATTTAGTAGAATTAGAAATGATTGATTTTGATGTGATTATGGATTGGAATTCCGATTTCATTTCCTGGGGGAGGTTGTGCGAGAGTGGAGAGGTAATACAACTACGCGGAAAGGTAAGTTTATATCCTATCTTTGGGCGAAAAGGTTTATAGCGAAGGGTTGTATCTACCATATTATCAGGGTTCGGGATGTGCAAGAAGAATCCCCGACTCTCCAGTATGTCCCAGTTGTTAATTATTTCCCGGATGTGTTTCCAGATGAACTTCCCAATATTCCTCCGGAGCGGGAAATAGACTTCTCTATAGATTTCCTACCAGATACTCAGCCTATAACTATTCCCCCGTATTGAATGACCCCTGCTAAATTAAAAGAATTAAAACAACAGTTGAAAGATTTTTTGGATAAAGGCTTCATCAGACCCAGTACATCACCAGGGGGTGCACCAGTCCTATTTGTGAGGAAGAAGGATGGTTCCCTCCGTATGTGCATAGATTACCGACAATTGAATGAGGTTACTGTTAAGAATAAATATCCCCTTTTGAGAATAGATGATTTGTTTGATTAGCTACAAGGGGTGAAATATTTTTCTAAAATTGATTTGAGATTCGGGTACCACTAGGTTCGAGTTCGGGAAAAAGATATTCCGAAGACAGCTTTCAAGACCAGGTTTGGCCATTTTGAGTTCTTGGTTATGTCCTTTGGGTTGACAAACACGCCAGCAGTGTTCATGGACCTAATGAATAGTATCTTCAGGCCGTATTTGGATTTGTTTGTAATAGTGTTTATTAATGATATTCTTGTCTATTCCCACTCAGAAGCGGAACATAGAGATTATGTACGGACAATACTCCAGATCCTCAGAGAACGCCATTTATATGCAAAGTTTTCCAAATGTGAGTTCTGGTTGAATTCTGTATCTTTCTTGGGCCACATTGTATCAGAGGCTGGTATTCAGGTCGAATCGCAAAAAAATAAGGCAGTGAAAACATGGCCTAGGCCTACGACTCCAATAGAGGTTCGTAGTTTCTTGGGGTTAGCAAGATATTACAAAAGGCTCATGGAAGGGTTTTCTACTCTGTTAGCACCGTTGACTAAATTGATTCAAAAAGCATCCAAGTTTCCGTGGACCGAAACCTGCGAGCAGAGTTTCTAGGAATTGAAAAACAGATTGACCTCAACATCAGTGTTAGCTTTGCCAGAAGGTTCATAGGGTTATGCCATGTATTGTGATCCTTCAGGTGTTGGGTTAGGATGTGTTCTGATGCAACATAGTAAGGTAATTGCTTATGCTTTGAGGCAGTTGAGGAAATATGAAAACAACTATCCCACTCATGATCTAGAGTTAGCTGCAGTAATACATGCCTTAAAGATGTGGAGGCATTACTTATATGGGGTGCATGTGGATATTTTTACTGACCATAAGAGTCTTCAGTACATTTTCACACTGAAAGAGCTCAATTTACGGCAATGTTGTTTGTTAGAATAGTTGAAGGATTATGATTTGAACATCTTATATCACCCAGGGAAAGCTAATATTGTGGCGGATGCTCTTAGTCGCCGATCTATGGGCATTTTGGCATACCTGAGGCCGGAACAGCGGGAAATGGCTCGAGAATTATACCGGCTAGCCAATTTAGTTGTTCGAGTGGTTGATACAGGGGATAATGGAGCCATAATTAAGAATACAGCAGTGTCGTCCATGGTAGTATAGGTAAAGGAGCGGCAATATGAAGATTCTTATTTAGCATAACTCAGAGATAGAGTTCAGCACAGTGAAGTATCAACTTTTGAGGTAGCCAGGGATGGAGTTTTGAGGTACAGAGGTCGCCTCTACGTCCCGGATGTAGCAGGACTCCGCCAGCAGATTATGGCAGAGGTACACTATTCTCGCTATTCTCTTCACCCAGGTTCAGCGAAGATGTATCATGACATAAAAGAGATTTACTGGTGGCCGGGAATGAAGAAGGAGGTAGCAGTATTTGTAGCATGATTTCCTAACTGCCAACATGTAAAGGAGGAACATCAAAAACCCAGTGGATTAACATAGAAAATAGCAGTTCCTATGTGGAAATGGGAGGCAATCAATATGGATTTCGTGACAGGACTACCCCGTACCAAGCGTAAATTTGACTCAATCTGGGTGATTGTTGATAGGTTAACAAAGTCAGCTCATTTTCTGCCAGTCAGGACCACATTCTTAGTCGAGGACTACGCCGAGTTGTACATTAGAGAAGTAGTAAGATTACATGGTGTCCCAGTATCTATTATTTCGAATAGAGGACCACAATTTATAGCTAGATTCTAGCAATCATTTAAAAAAGGTTTGGGGACACAAGTTAATTTGAGTACAACATTCCACCCTCAGACAGACGGGCAGGTAGAACGTACAATTTAGACGCTCAAGGATATGCTACGAGCATGCGTGCTAGACTTTGGGGGCAGCTGGAATGAACATTTACCCCTTATTGAGTTTTATTATAATAATAGTTATCATTCGACAATTCAGATGGCACCGTACGAGGCTTTATATGGGTGGAAGTGCAGATCCCCAGTTGGTTGGTTCGAGGTAGCTGAATCAGAACTAATTGGACCGGACATGATCCACCAACCAGAGGAAAAAGTAAAGCTTATCAGATAATGCCTACTGACAGCTCAGAGTCGACAGAAATCCTACGCTGACATAAGGC
The DNA here is from genome assembly GCA_018107945.1 of Datura stramonium. Classification (NCBI taxonomy): domain Eukaryota; kingdom Viridiplantae; phylum Streptophyta; class Magnoliopsida; order Solanales; family Solanaceae; genus Datura; species Datura stramonium. The sequence continues at coordinate 5,815 of JACEIK010016692.1, forward strand.
GTAGAAACCTGGAGTTCAATATAGGTGACTGGGTTTTTCTGAAAGTCTCACCCATGAAGGGCGTAATGAGATTTGGAAGGAAGGGCAAGCTTAGCCCAAGATTTATCAGACCGTATTGAGTCCTCAGGAGAATAGGCCAAGTGGCACACGAGTTAGATTTGCCTTCAGAGTTGGGGTCTGCTCAACCAGTCTTTCATGTATCGATGTTACGGATGTATATAGGGGATCCGTCCCATGTCGTACCAGTTGAGGACGTCTAGGTAACTGAGGAATTAGCCTATGAAGAGGTTCCGATAGCCATATTAGATCGACAAGTTTGCAGGTTGAGAACCAAAGATGTTGCCTCCGTTAAAGTATTGTGAAGAAATAGAAATAACGAACAAATGACCTAGGAAGTTTGAGGACGACATGGGATCTAGATATCATCAGCTGTTCCAGGATTAGTTCTGATTGTGCAGTTAAGGTAGGGTCATTGATTCAGCAATTGTTTATGCTTCATGTTATTGATATTGTTCCATTGACTTCTATTCTGTTATACGAGAGTTTCTATAGTGTCATGTGATATACATGTATTGGACTTTTCTACATTTTAGGGTTTTCAAGTAGTCCATATTACAAGGGAGACTCTGCCGAAATTTTTCCAGATTAATAATTGGAAGAATTAAACTCCTATAAGTCGAAGCAAACATTCAAGGACGAATGTTCCTAAGCGGGGGAGGATGTTACACCCCATAAAAGTTAGTAACTCATAAACGTACGCATGGAATTGTGATAAATAAAGAGAATACGATGCGTGTAAGAAAACCCAGAAGTCAGGTCGAATGAGGCCAGGCCGCAAGGGCCAGCGCGACACACCACACCCTGGCGCCCTCGGCAGCACGGCGTGCCAGCCCTGTTGGTTCCTTGAGAGGTGCAACGCGCCAAGAGAACTCTACAATGGGAGGCGCGACAAGGCACTAGGTTGCCGCGATGGCCGGTGCAAAGCGCCCCTAGTCCACTGCCCACAAACATATATATAAGGGTCCTTAGTTCATTTTGTGATCATTTCCAACATAAGTCATGGATAAAGAGAGTGTGAGACGAGGGAATTCAACATTTTTCGACCGTTTACGCTACAAAACGCCGCCTGAATTTAAATTAACTTTGGGTATCAAAGTTTAAGACCGTAGAGAGCATCACTACAGAGTTATTTTCACGAAATTCTCCCGGAAAATCAATGTGCCGCTGAGCCAAAGTTGTCAGAAGTGCATCAAACTATTTTTTATACGAGCAAAAGCTTCGAGTAAGCATTACTCCCTTCTGAACTCTCAGAAAATTATACATTTTCGGCCGTATTTCATCAAGTTGAAGTATAGTTTATGTTATTATTAAAAGTTATTGTTTTTCATCGAATTAAGTACTGAAACTAGTCTCATTCTTCCAATAATATGATTACAGTTGCGAAAGGTTGTTGAATACAGGTTGGAACTAGCCGGTTAAACAGAAGTCGGCACTTGAGGTATGTAAGGCTAATTTTCGACAAATTACATTCATCGTAAAGTTAGTACGACCCGTATGTCTATAGTACTTCAGAGTAAACCTATTAGGGTCAGCTGTTGTAAACTAAATTAAGACTATAGCAATGAAATTGCAATTCTTGTCCAAGTTAGCCTAGCTAGAATAGTCTTACCCCAATGTTGAGTAGTTAGCTGTTATCCCATATTGAGTTCCATTTCCTGAGGCAGCAAGGGCCATACAGAGTTTCATTTATTAAGGCCGCGAGGGCCATACAGAGTTTCATTTATTGAGGCCATGAGGGCCATACAGAGTTTCATTTATTGAGGCCATGAGGGCCATATTGAGATACATCAGATTGAGGTCGCGAGGGCCATAATGAGTTCCATCATATTGAGGCCACGAGGGCCACTTCGAGTCATAGTTTATATAAAATCCTTAGTAGTCGGGTAAGTGGAGGGGATCTTTTTTGTACTTATCGGGGCTTATGGGGGCCCGGTTAGGTTCTTGTTTGCATATATAGACTTATTGTTTAGGTAACTCAAATGGTACAGGTATTGCTTGTTAAATCCTTACTCTCTCTCTTTTGATTACTATAGATTTATGAGCTTTCAGTACAATTTATTAGCTTTCTACCTTACATATTCGGTACATATTTTACTGATGCCCACCTGGGCACTGCATTACTTGCCTGTAGGTGCAGATAGACGCGACTCAGAATGTTCCTAGCCTTCAGCTGAGGTCAGTAGTTTATTCATCTCCTTCCCTCCAGAGTTGAAAGTTATACGGTGTTTTCTTTTGATGTATAGTTTTGGGTAGGTCGGGGCCCTGTCCCAACCATTATATCACTCCTAGAGGCTTGCAGACCATTGTACATTCCCTGTGGTTAGTTGCTATTGGCCGTGTGGGGCCCGTGTATGCTTTATTTCCTGCCATGGCCGTGTGGGCCTTGTTTAGATGTTAGTTAGCGGCCTTGTCGGCCATAGTGTAGTTTAGTGCGTGATTTACATTTCAGTCATAACTAGACAACATGGTGGTCTTGTCGGCCCGCATAGGTTCCCTATTATTGTGATGTTGTGGTTAGCTGTCTTCTTTTACAGGTGGCCAGGTTGTCCAGGGGATGTATTTACAGTTGAGATATAGCTCGTCGGTTTCTTAAATTGAGTGTCAATGTGCACCAGTAGTGCACCAGTCCAGTCAGGCTAGTTCAGACCTAGTGTGACAGTAGGTGTCAGTCATGCCTCCCAAGATGGGGCGTGAAATTCAACTTCCATTTGACTATTTAAGAAATAAGTGTAGGGATACTTCTAACGAACTTTTGATGTTAGCTCTCATGAGAGTTGGTCATTTCCACAAGCTTGTGGAGACCACTTGGCTGGAAGAATGTAAGTGGGGAAGATGCTCCCCTAAGAGGTGTGTCACCGGAGGTTTGGCCTGTGGATTCTTGGTGGGACACATTTAGATCTAGGGCCTGCAGTGACTACTCTGACCCATGGGATAGTGATATCTCAGCTAGCCTTAAAGCTTGCAATCTCTTCCTCTTGACTATGGGTGCCTCGGCATCTCTTTTCCTTTCTAAGGATATCACTCCTAAGGCGGGGACAGGGGTCTCATCAGGGAATAATGGCACACTCACTTGTAAGCACAGTTTGGAAATAAGGACCGCATAAGGCATGGAGGTACTTGCTTTTCTTTCCTTCCGCTTCATTTGCTGAGTCACAATCTCCCCAATGTTAATGGGGACTCCAGACATAATGAAGGTGATAAGAATTGTTTACACCACGCTGGCCCGCTACTCATTTTTGGAAGAAATGATGTGGCCACAGATAAAATCCAACCATAACTTGGCCTCGAACTTCAAATCATGGTGAAAAATTTAGCCACCTATGGAGACCCATAGCGGGGTGTCAAATGTAATAATGGGAGCTATCTAGGTCAACTGATTCTTCATGTCTGCAGTCCTGGCCATATACTCTATGCTTGAGTCAATTTTGTCTTCCCAAAAAAAATAGTTGATTATAGTCGGTGTGATGTCTACCTCCACCCCGTGTACCATGACCAATGGTAGGCAGGGGACTTCATCGATTTTGCCTTTGTGCTTCATGTGGTCCTGTCTAGCCTGGTAGGAGGCTTAGAATTCCGACACCAGGTTTGGGTAATAGTCTAAGAGAGGATTGGCAAAAGCATCCCATTGCCTGTTTGTGAATTGAGCAGTAACTTTGGGCAATTCCTCGCACAGCCCCGCCAAGTTTAACCTTTTCTCCACCGTTATCGACCGACCCTTACATATAGTATAATTCCCTTTCATGTGAGGCACGCAGAAGATGATAAGATCCTTAGAGTCGGCAGATTTTGCGGAGGCCTTGCCCTTGCCTTTGGCGATTGCTGGTGCCTTGCCTTTTCCTGTGTTCCTAGATGATGACATTTTCTACAAGCATGATGTTAGTGGCAGCCACAATGCATTGAAATAAAATAAGTAAATATTATACTAAAATTTAGATGAGAAACAAAGGTGAAGAATCGTCATTAATGAATACGCAGCACCGGCGAACCACCGGATGATATCCGCGGACTGCCACTGGCTCACAAATGTAAAGCAGTAAACTAGGCAGACAATAATTCCACCAGCAACAAGGCGGCGAGGCACCGGTTCTGATCCGTGAACCACCAATGTAATGCAAATTTCAAGTAGTGGCCTGAAGCCAACTAGAGGTTAGACCAGGTTTCATCGACGTTACGCCAGACTCTACGGGCAAATAGCCGAATGTTTTCATTCCCAAAGCAATTCCAAGAACTTCAATGGCCCGCAATTACAAACTCCCACTCACATTATATTAAAGCATCAATTCTACATAGAGATAGGACTAAAATGATGATTTACCCTTAAGAATGGAGTCATCCAATCTATCATCGGGAAAAGCATGACTTTTCAATCCATTTGGGTTACTCAGACTTCACCCCATTTAAGCCCACACAAACATCATGACTACCCCATACCTCTTCCCCTACTTTCAGCAAACAAAGCATCAACCATGATAATAATGGGAATGAAGGGCATTATCAAGGAGGGGAATGTATATTAAATCCATGTGAATATGCAATCAAGGTTCCATTGATGAAAACATACAAAGAATCAAAGATACATTACCACACATAGGAGAGAAGTTTGTAGAGAATAACCTGTGGTATCTTGATAATGCTCAACAATGGAACTCTTCATACTTGTGTAGTAGAGAGGGAGAATGTAAGTCTAGTGAGAATTTGTGAAGAGAGTGATGGGTTTTATAAGTGATCAGGTGAGAGTGGGGGTAGTTGGGGAGAAAGTGGGATAGTAATGGAGAATTAATGTGTTGATGGGAAGTGGAAAGATGGAAAAGAGGGGAATGTGGGAAAGTGGAAAGTTTGGGTATTAGGAAGACAAAAAGGGTTGTGGAAAAATGGAAAAAGGGAAAACTAAGGGAATATTATTAAGATTAGGGGGGCTCAAACAGGTATTAAGGGTCAGGTGGGTCCTTATTTTAATTAGATTCTGAAACCAAACATCGTGCCTTGACTGTTGTTACACTGGCGATCGTCAATATGAGCCGGCTCTTAGCCGCCTTACCTTTTTGTGCTTGAATTCATTCCCAGTTCACTGTTTGACAGTAGACGACAGACCAGCGGTTCGTGAGTGACACCAGTGTTCCATCAATTGGTCGCCGCTTGGGCACCCAATGCTCAAGTAATCTATTAGGCACCAGCAGTTTACCGGCGATCCGCCAGTTTGACCGCCCATCGAGCACTCATGTTCCCAGAATTCTGCTCTTATGTGTAGGGGTGTGGAGGTTTGCGCATCTGGACCTGCGATTCACCGATCCATTGCGTTTCCTGCCTTGTTTTCTTTTTGTTCTTTCTCTCCTTTCTTCTCACTTCAATGGTCCTACAAAATTAAAAACAAGAATGACATAAAATAAATCAAATAAAACACATGGATTGCCTCACAAGAAGCGCATTAGTTAATTTCGTGGCACGACATAGCTCTCATTTAGCAATCTTCATTCGAAGGACCATCCTCCGACTCAAACTTCTCCATCTTAACTCCACTCTCCTTATTCCCTACATGCAACACTCCTATCACCTTACATTCTTCGGGAGTTTCCGCTTACACACCTTGAAGGTGATTTTTTCACTTCCGACTCGAGACTTGAGCTCTCCTAGCTCCACATCAACCAATGCTCTACCAGTGGCGAGCAATGGTCTCTCCAAAATGATTGGCACTTCAACATCCATTTCGTAATCAAGTACTACGAAGTCAGCTGGTAAAACGAATTTATCCACCCTCACCAATATGTCTTCTAACTCCTACAGGATTCTTTATGGAATGATCTTCCGTTAGCAACCTCATTGATGTGGGTTTGGTGCTTCAAAGTCCCAACTTCTTAAAAATGATGAGGGGCATTTGATTTTATGCTTGCACCGTGATCGTATAGAGCTTTCTTAAACATAAATATCCCAATTGTACAAGGGATTGTGAAAGCTCCCGGGTCTTCCAGCTTAGGGGCTAGATTGCTCATCATCATCGCACTACAATGGTGCGTCGTCTCCCCGCTACCTACATCAACCACCTTCTTCTTTTTCAGCAACTCCTTTATGAATTTGGAATATCCGAGCATTTGGAGAAGGGCATCCACCAATGGTATATTAATAGATAATTTGCTGAACATGTCAATAAATTTTCTGAACTGATCGTCTTTCTTTTTCTTAGACAATTTTTGTGGATAAGGGGGTAGAGCTCTTGTTTCAACCTTGTCATTATTTGAGGCCTTCATGACCACCTCATCTTCATCAACGTGTGAGGGAACTTCATCATTCTTCCACTTACCTTCATCTTCACTCTTTTCACCACTCCTTTGTGTCTTTGGCATCTCGTCAACTTCATTTTCCTCATTTTATTTGGGAGCACTAACCTCCTTGGGCTTCACTCTCATATCTCCAACCAATTTACCACTCCTAGTAACAATAGCCATGCATTGATTATCTTTCTTCGGGTTCGGAATTGTGTCACTTGGGAGCGTTCCCTTCATTCGTGGATTCATTTGAGCGGACAAGTGATTTATTTGAGCTTCCAAATGCTTAATAGAGGCTGAATGAGAGCTCACCGTCTGGGCAAGGTTAGACACCTCCCCTTTCAATTCCTTGACCCCGATGTGGGTTGATTCCACTTTCTTGAGGATACTTGCTAACATCTCTTTAATTTTTGAGCTACCTGCATCGCTCACACCTGTTTGACTTTGGGAGTTTTCATCTTTTGGTGGGGGAAAATATGGGTTTGAACTTCTGCGGTAATGATCTCCTTCTCTATTTTTCTCTTTGTTGCCCTATCTTTCATTTCTTTCGGGCCATCCCTATGCGTCACGGCTTCTCCGGCCTTGGTTCTCTTCCCTTGGGCACCAAGGATCTTGACTAGTCCCTTGGAACCCTGGTCAAGGACCCCCCATCTGATTTCCCATGTATTCGCATTCCTCATCATACCTAGATTGTGATGATTCTCCTTCAAATTGCAATACACCTTGCATACTTACAACATTCACCACCTTGGACCCTGCCCCCATCATATGTTTGTTCATTAGTTCCAGCTGCGTCATTATTTTGGCAAGATTTTCATCTCGCTCTTCATCTCTTTTTCGCAACTCAGTCGCTAATGCACTAGAGTTAATGTCATGTGTAGATACATTTGTCTCTCTCATGTGCCAGGCCCTATTTATTTTTTTCATTCTATTCAAAAGGGCTTTAGACAACCCATATGTTTGATCCATAATAGACCCTCCGGATAAATCGTTGGAAATGGATTTGTTAATTGATTCAAGGGCTCGATAAGAACTTTAGAGAAGCACTCCATCAGGAAGGCCATGGTTAGGACAAAGAGAAACCTTCTTTTTGAACCGTAGCCATGCTTCATGCAATGGCCTCCCAGTTCTTGCCTGAAATTTGTGATGTCATCCCTCAGCTGCAACATTTTCGATGGAGGGAAGAAACGATCCAAAAAGGCTTCGGTTAATTCATGCCAAGAGGTAATACAACCAGGAGGCATTTCCTCCAACCACATCGTCGCCTCTCCTGTTAGGGAAAATGGGAAGAGCCTTATCCTAATAGACTTTTGACTTATGTTTGTGATGTTGAAATACTGACATATCTCCAAGAAATTTCTCAAATGATGATTTGCCTCCTCACTTGGTTTTCCCCCGAATAGTCCTTTCATTTGCAGCAAATGTGGCATTGTACTTGTGATGTGGAACACTGCATTCCCTACCATAGGCGGTAAGCGAATGGCTCCCTCCACTTCGGGCATCACCGGGTTATCTTCCTCATGCTCCATATTGCCCTCCATAGAGCTATCTCCTGCTTGTGAATGACGAATCATATGACTTTATCCTAATAAGAATGACAAACTTTATGTCAACACTTATGATTCAAGACCAGTTCAAATTAACAATCAACACAAGAGTATCAAGAGCTAGTTCCCGGCAATGGCGCCATTTTTGAAAACATCAAAAATATACTCATGCAAAGAGCATAAATGGTCGTTGTATCAAAACAAATATCCTGATGGATGTCGGGGTCAAATCCCACAGGGACTAGTGAACGATACGCACGAGTGTCGTTTGAGAAATTAAATTTAGCTTGCACCTCTTGTAAAATAACATGAAAATAAACATGTTGGGGGAGATTGAAATTTAAAAGAGAATATAACTTCTAGTTTGGCTAACTATGATAAAATTACCAAGGTTGTTGACAAGAATGTGAAAGACTAGAGGTGTGGTGTAGATGATATGCTAACTAAATAGAGACATTCTAGGTCATTTCATAAGTTTAATTTGTGTAAATAATTTCGGAAAAGTGGGCATTTAGTGTTTTTCAGCCTCATAAATACCTCTTGCTAGAGTTCTTTCAAACCCCCAGACACCATTAACTAAACCCGATCAGGTTTGGATTAATAGTTGCACTAATTTCTAGCTATTAGCTATTAATTTGGAGTGAGAATGTAATTTTGGCTATTTCCAGCCCAATTTCACAATCTCCCATCCATGCTCACCATTAAATTCTCTCCCAATACTCAATTCTTCTTTTACAAGAAAAAATCAAGTAAGCACAGTTAGACCCATATCAACAACAATGGATCTTCAATTATACATTGGAGAGAATCTAACAGATTTACACTAGTTTAATAGTATTGAGATGACTCTAGTAATACTCACTCTAATTAAGCATTCAACACCACACACCTCTAATTAATGATTTAGCTACTCATAGTTAAGAAATTCAAAAGAACATTTAACAATAAACTCATTGAATTCAATAATAGGAGTAGCAAAATCAAGTTCAACAAGAAGTCTTCAACAATGGCAATACCTTTCTATGAAGGAAGAAGAAGAAGACAAACAAAAAAATTCTTTTCAATTTCCCCCAATCAAATTCTTACTTTCTTCTCTGCCAAGAGAATGTTCTAAAAGCTAAAAATTGAGATTTTACAAGGCAGTTCTTCAAGAGCGATACATGGAAAATTGGATGCACTAATGCAAAC
>JACEIK010016694.1:0-12759 GCA_018107945.1 Datura stramonium
GAAGATCTCATACTGCTCAAGTTAAAGAAGGAGTGTTAAGGAAGGAGGTGGAGGCCTTCCCCAAAGTGGGAGATGGTGTACTTCGCTACCAGGGTAGACAATGTGTTCTAGACATAGACAACTTGAGGCAGCAAAAACTGGCAGAAGCACACAGCTCCAGATATTCTATCCACCCAAGTGTCACTAAGTTGTACCATGACCTACGGGAAATCTACTGGTGGAACGTTATGAAGAGGGATATTGCAAAATTTATGGCTAAGTGCCCGAACTGCAAGCAAGTTAAAGTTGAACATCAGAGACCTGGGGTTAGGACTCAGGATATCAACATACCCACATGAAAGTGGGAAGAAGTGAATATGGACTTCATTACAGGTCTACCTCGTACCTGCCAGTAGCATGATTCTATTTGGGTGATAGTAGACCGGATGTCTAAGTTAGCATATTTTCTCTCAGTTAAAACTATATACCCAGGTGAGGATTATTCTAGGCTATACATATAGGAGTTAGTCAAAATACATGGGGTTCCTGTGTCCATCATTTTAGATAGAGGTACCTAGTTCACCTCGCATTTCTAGAAGTCATTTCAGAAAGGACTTGGTACTCAGGTCAAGCTCAGCACAGCTTTTCACCCTCAAACAGATGGACAAGATGAGTGGACCATTCAAACCTTAGAAGACATGCTGAGAGCTTGCGTGATCTACTTCAAGGGCAGTTGGGATGATCACCTACCTCTCATCGAGTTTGCATACAATAACAGCTACCACTCCAGTATTCAGATTACCCCATTTGAGGCATTGTATGGTAAGAGGTGTAGGTCTCCTATGGGGTGGATTGAAGTTGGAGAAGCTACTTTGATAGGATCAGATTCAGTTCACGAGGCTATGCAGAAAGTGCAACTCATTAGGGAAAGCTTGAAAACAGTTTAGAGTCTCCAGAAATCATATGTAGATATGAGGAGAAGAGAACTAGAATTTTTTGTGGATGATTGGGTTTATCTGAAAATTTCACCTATGAAAGGGGTGATAAGATTTGAAAAGATAGGGAAACTCAGTCCGAGGTATGTAGGACCCTACAGGATTCTAAGGCAAATTGGCAATATAGCCTATGAGTTAGAATTACCTTTAGAGTTAGCATCTGTGCACCCAGTCTTCTATGTGTCACTGTTGAAGAAGTGCATCAGTGATCTGACCTTAGTTGTGACACTAGACAGTGTGGGAGTAAAGGATAGTCTCTCTTATAAAGAAGTCCCTATTCAGATCCTAGACCGTCAGGTTCGTAAGTTGAGAAACAAGAAGGTCGCTAGTAAAAGTCCTGTGAAAGAACTAGCTAGCTGAGGGGGCCACATGGGAAGCAGAAGTAGACATGATGGTTAAGTATCCCCATTTTTTCCCTTCCAGTTCAGTTTCAGCATCAGGTTTAAATTCCTCGTCAATACTACATTCAGTTCCGTTCTAATCATCTCTATTCATGTTTCCAATATGCATCCTAGTTGCATCAACTCAGTTAGTATGACTAAATCAGTTCAGAGTCAGTCACTCCTTCATAAATCAGTTTATAGCTTTAGTTCGTGAATTTCATCTCTTTCCCTAATTTTCCAGTAGTTTTAGCCTTCAAGGATGAATGATCCCAAAAGGGGGATATTGTAACACCCTAAAACTTTCTTAGACCAAACTCAGACATTGCATAAAAAACCAAAAAGAACCAGAAAATTTTTATCTTAGAACAATCGAGACAACAAGTCATTGTCAAAAGTAACGACGCGTTGTTTGAGTAGTTGTCAGCCTGCCAGTTGCCTTTTGAGAACTAATGAGACATGGAATGACCCACTATGAGGAGTAACGAGTCGTCCTATCACTCATTGCATCCCTAACTTGGAAATTTGTTAGACCCTTCCTAGGGACCCATGAGTCAGACGACGAGTCATCGTCTGATGTAACGACTTGTGGGATGACTCATTAGTTGGAGCCCAAAGTGTGATTGAAAATCTCTTCTAGTGACAACAAGAAGCAACAATGACCTATTGTATCACACGACGAGTCGTTGTGTCCACCCATGGTGACAAGACCAGAAATCCTTCAAAATTCCAGAAGCAAGGACGAGAGATAACAACAACCCGTTGGTTCGACCAACGAGTAGTGGTGTCATCCGATAGAAGGGTTCTAGTGTTTTTGTTTCTAGCTACTTCAGTGGCCACAGAAGGAACCAATGACCCGTTGGTTCATCGAACAAGTCACTGTCCCCTCCCGTTGCCAATTTCTAGTGAGCCCAAATTTCAGGCCCAGGACCAACGACTGGTCCCAATGAATCATCATGTCAACCAACGACTCGTTGTATGACCCGTTGGTCCCCGTCGGGCAGTTTTTAGACTTTTATCTCAGGGGGATTTTTGTAACTTCCAACTATTTTAATCCCTAATCTATGTCTTTTTGGGAACGTTTAAGAGGGGATTAAAGGGGTGATCGACTTAATCCCTCTCATTCCTCTCAACTTACAATTTTCAGAATGTAGAAATTCCATATAGTCAATGTAAAGCCAAGCTAGGGCTTCCAGTGTTCTTCAGAATTTATCCAGATTTCTTCTTAAGGATTCTACTCTAGGTATGTGGAATTCAACAAGGGAATTGCTCTTCCCTTGTGCCCCAAAATCCTTCTGAAACTTCTTATCAGTTTGAGCCCTAAAGATTTGAGTTAGGGTTAATTTTTTTTTAGATTCTGATTAATTCTTGTGGATTGTTGTTCATAAGAATTCTTGTTATGTTTCCACTACTTAGTGATCACATTGTTATTATTCTTCATATGAAATTGTTTTAGCCCTAATTTTATGGATGCAGTAAACTTGGGTCTTGCATAGGTTATTAGATACAGTTATTTCTTGACTCTGTTACTTCCTGAATTTCCATGTTATTACAATCATGTGAGTTCACGGTCAGTTTGCATGTTAGTACAGTCTCAGTCAGAAACTAGAATTCTCTATATCTTTTAGTATGTTAGTTGATCAGTTTGACAATAGTCAGATCCTAAGGAGTTCAGTTCAATAATACTCCTTAGTTTCAGTTAACAGTTAGTTCTCTAGACGGTTACAACACTTCCAGATAAGGAGCTCTGGCTAGTCTTAGATCACCAGTTTAAGTTATCCAATCCTACAGACTCTCAAGTTACTTCCAAATAAGTATTCCTGACATACTCCAGGACCCCAGCTTCGAGCTATCAGTTTAGTAATCCAGTTAGGACTATCCAGTGGGAGTAGTACTTAGCACAAAGCGTACCAAAGTACCAGCGCACCCAGGTTCCTATAACTACATTGCCACCGTAGGTTATTGGCTCAACCAGGCCCCAGACTTGTGATCACCCAGCTCAGCCACTATACCTTGGCAAGGTATAGTGGGCTTTCTTCGATGGTGTGTATACATTGGACTCCATGTCTAGCTCACGTGGTTATATGTAGGTTATAGTCTCTCCCACTTGTTAGTACAGTTCAGTTAAACTCAATTTTAGTTTAGCTCAGTTTAGTCACTCAGTTTGAGGACATGTTTAAGACTGTCGGTCAGGGTCATTGTTGATGGTATCACAATTATAGCTCAGCTACTATCAGTACTCTGTATCAGTTGGTCATTTCATGTTATTTCAATTCAGTTGCTTATTTTCCATGCTTATTGCATATCTCACTTACTCAGTACATTCAAAATACTAACGCATACTTTCTTTGATGTATCGTCTTATGATACAGGCACAAGTTCCCAATCTCAACATCGTCAGTAGTTCCTCAGGACGATTCCAGCAACAGTCCTATTAGTGAGTCCTCATCATCCGAGGATGATGTTTTCTGTTCAGTTAGTTCAGTACTTAGTCAGATTTTAGAGTTAGTTGTGGGCTTGTCTCAGTAACTCAACAATTAGTAGTTGGCTTTCAGACACAGATGTTCAGTATTCAGTAAAGTTATGTTTATTCTTTCGAACAATATTAGTTACATAATGATTTTTGCACAGCTTCCACTTATGTTTACTTAGTTTATCAGTGTGATGTTAAACCATGGGTTAGCTTGGAGTTACTTGTGGTACCAAGTATCGTGTCTCATCCAGGGTGTAGACTCGGGTCGTGACATAGGTCTAATAATGCGTAAAAATCAATATGGAAGACTCATAACATACCAATAACCACATCGAGTGAGCACTCCTACTCCTGATGGGATGAAAGTGCATAGAACTTATTCCGGCGTTATCCGCCAGCCGTATTAGAAGAGGTGCCCCACTGAGATGGGCGAGTTACTAGGGCTGCTGAAGTGATGGCTGGGGCACAGCCTCTATCGTCACCTTATCTTGCTAAAAGACAATACCTACGCATCTCCCTGGGCTTCCCATACCTGAAGCAAACATCTGAGCCAAGCAAGAACTCTTCTGAGTGGTTCTTACCACATTTCGTGCAAGTTGAGAAAGTGCGCTCCCCTGTCATGTTCCTCTGACCCCTAGAGCCTGGCGCTCTACTCCTCTGGTCACCTTGAGGTCTAATGGAACACTGACTGATGATGGAGCTCGGACTGACGAAATCTGGTGGGACTGAGCGCGATATCCACCACCAGATTGCTGCTAAGAATACCTATAGCTTCCTGTCCTAGCCCTCTTGGCCTCTCTCTCCCTTTCCTTCATATGTTCTGCCTCTATCTTTTGGGCATATATCATCAGTCGGGAGATATCTATAACACTAATTAGCATAGTGGTCATGCACTCCTTATCTAATGAATCTATAACCCCATTCATGAACTTGCTCATACAAGCCCTTGGATCAGAACCCACGCATACTTTGATAGCTGGGTAAACTTTAGGGCATACTCCTGGATAGTCATGTTATTCTACTTCAGGTTGACAAACTCTGCTACTTTTGCTTCCCTCAACTCTTAAGGAAAGAATACGTCCAAGAAGGTCGTAACAAACTCATCCCAACCAACGAGGACTGCACCAACTTCCTTGCTATCCTTCTACTATCGAAACCATATGTTAGCAATCCCTTTTAGTTAATAGGAGGCTAAGTCTACGCTTTTCTCTCCTAAAACACCCATAACTTAGGTACTCTTCTTATCACAACTCAAATTTACACCCTAGTCGTAACATGGGACCTAGAACCATGGATGACCCTAAGTCGACCCATGACATAATCATAGCATGATACTAACAAGATAACAGCTAACAAAATCATAACTGAGCGGAAGCTAGCTGGAAAAGTCTAATCAACACCATAAAAACATAGTCTATTATAAATACAAAATCAAAAGCTAAATCTTTCTATACATGTCTGAAAGCTTCTACTAAACTGGTGAGATGTTGAGACCAGTCCCAAGCTAACTCCTAAAGTCTTAAACTGAAATAAAACTAAAATAGGAAAATCATTAATCTTGTCCTCGGTAGATGAGGACTCACCACTGACAGCTGAGGTGGGAATAGAGTGTGTCTAACTGCGAGGCTGAGTCTGCAAACCTGGATCTATATCATAAAATGATATAGCACATAAAGTATGTGGTCAGTACTTGGAATGGACTGAGTATATGGGAAACGTAACAAAACTGAAACATGCAACTATATTGAGAGAAAGTAAACTGAGTTCATAACTGAATGCATATCTGAACTGAAGTACAATTACCCTATCTAAAATGTATATATATTGGTGAGATGTGCTTATTTGGAAACATTTAAATAAAATACAAGTAATGCTGATGCATAAGGGTCATGTACATGCACTGTGAACTAAAACTATAACTGATATCATACACAGTACTGACTAACTGCTGACAACTGAGACTGAACTCTACTAATACTGAGCTGAACTGAAGTCTGAGACTATACTGAATTGAGCTAAAACTAAAGTCGTAAACTAAGGGAAACATTCTCTACTTTGAGAATCCTTAACTGAACTAAGGGAAACATTCTCTACGATTTAGAATCCCTGACTTAGCTAAGGGAAACATTCTCTACTATTAAGAATCCCTGATTGAGCTAAGGGAAACATTCTCTACTATTGAGAATCCCTGACTAGCGTGACACGAGGTTCTGAGACCTGTGTATACTGGGACCCTGGCCTAATAAGTGCTAGGACCCACTGTCAACTGAACTTAAAGGACACATGCCGCTGATGACTCTGAATCTACTGTTCTAAAGCTGGTCGTAACCACTTTAACTATCAAAGGTCCCGAGATTCTAGAGGACCACAATTGTACTAACATGGGAGACACAAGGCTGACATCATTCGTCAAGTCTAGGCTACTTCAGCTAATCAGAGACCTGAGTGTTCAACTAATCTTAACATACTGAATTAATTAAAGTATGATTAGGGCTACTTTCTACTATCAAGAGGCCCAAAAGTCTGAAGGACCATGATCATGCTTTGTCATCGAAATTCATAACACCATAGGCCCAAAATGTAGTATAATTCATGTGCTTTATATTTCACGGAAACCCATAGGTTCTAATCATGCTTTAACATATATACCAAAATCATGCGTTCTAGATTTATGAAAACTCAAATGTTAAAATCATGCTCTAGACATATTTATCGAGTTCATGGCAAAAGCATGTAACTAATTAATGAGGCCATATCTCGGAAATAGTGCTAATTCATGGTAAAATTCTAAAAGATCATGTTACTATCATATCATGTAGATAAATTATGAGTTTGGGAGCCTTTTCATAAACATATGTAGCTACATATCATAATAGTCTTGAACCCGTAGGCGACATGTGAGAATTCATGTATAGATTGAAACCTTAAGGCATGCTTTTCTAAAAATCAAGGAATTAGGGTTTTAACATAAAATTTTGGATACAAGGATGAAAGGAAATCCTTGTTGATGTCCCACACACCGGTAGAAAAACTCCCTTAATGGTCTTGAAGCTTGCATCACCTTGTAAAGAAACCCTAGGTCTAGAATCTTGAGGAGAGAAGGGGAGAAAATGAACTTATGGTGTTTTTGAGTTGAATGAGGGAATAGAATAGGAAAAGCCCCTTAAATTTAACCCATATGATACGCAAAATGACCTCACTTAGGGATTATAAACATAGGATTTTACTAAAATACCCCTAGGATTTTGATCCAAAAACTGTCCGTCTAGTGACCACGACCCACACGAGTCGTTGGTCCATCCCACGGCTTGTGGTGATCATCCGTTACTTCTGGGCAAACTTACAGCTTCTGATTCTTTGACCATCCATTGGATAGGACGAGTAATTACAAGTTACGATGACTCATTACTTCACTCGTCGTCACCACTTCTTCACCCGAACAATTTCTATAATCCTTCCAATGAGTCCTCACCACGGGTCGCCACTCATCACAATGAGTCATTACATCCTTCTATTGTTACTGACCCATACTTTGAACCCTTCCTAACTCTACTTAATGACTCATCAGGATTATCCGTTACTTGATGTAATGAGTCGTTACTTGATGTAATGAGTCTTTACTTGACTTGTTGATTTTGGCAAGTCTGGACTGCTGACTTACAACGGCTACATCAAATGGGTCATTGTTCCTCACAATGACTCGTTGCTTCCTATCATGGTTACTAAAGTCCTATTGCACGCTTTTTGAAACCCTTTCAATGGCTCGACCTAACGAGCCATTAGAGCAACCAACGACCCGTTACATGAGTCGCTCTAAGGCATTTTTGTTGGTTTTACTGCTGAACTTCATCTAACTCTGGGGTCTGATCTGGGGAACTCCTGGGGTGTTACACTTTTGGACCTCCTCAATAAAATCCTATGGGTCCTCATCCACTTTTGACCCATAAAACTATGGTGGGTTCATCCTCATGAAGTCTCGCACCCTAGACACCACCTCATTTCTATTTTGGATCACATGGGCCACAACCTCCTAGTTGATTTGCGCAGTCACGGACTATGCTAGCATCTGGGAAGCAACCCTGAAGTAAGAATGAGTAACCTACTTCGGCAAGGGATCAGCTGGAGTTGGTTGATTTTCGTCTCCATTGCCATTCTCATAGCCATTGTTGTTTCCATTTCTTATTCCATTGACTCTACAGGGATGCATATTTTTGCAAACGCATATCGCATGAGTTAGATGGTTAGAGAGAGATGAACTTTGTCGCACGACATTGATCATGAAAGAAGGGAAATTTCCTAAAATGTCTCACATCCTCTTCCCCATAAGTGTAGAGCACTTCACACCCATGGAAAAGATTCTACTTATCATGGCTTTCAGACACTCTTGGACACCCTTAACCCTAATGCTCTGATACCAAATTTGTCACAACCTGAGCATGGACCCCAGATCGAGACACAGGTCCTAAAACCACGAATGGCTCTAAGGTATCTCATTTTACATACATAGCATGAAAGAGAGTATAATTAAAGAGAAAATAAACATGAACACAACATAAGCAGAAGTGTACATATCATAAAAACATAAGTGTAGACAACGAGTCAATAATGTTGAACCATCTAATAGCTGTCTGAAAAGCCTCTAATCATAAGATGAGCTAATGGGACAACACCCCCATCTAGCTCGATAAATTTGAAACTAAAAGACATAATAGAAGAGACATGAACCAAATCCAACGTCCTCAAATCATGAGGAGTCACCAAAACTGGGATGCTACTGGACTTAAGGGGGAGCAAGCTAATGTAAAGACTGAGACTTATCACCCGAACCTATATAATGAGATGATATAGCATAGAGTATGTAGCCATCGCTTTGAATGTACTGAGTATGTAGAGAAAATAAAATACGCTAATAAAACGATAGTCTGAAATCAACAAGTATAAAACAAGATAGAACATGAGAATAAGGGCGACATGCTAAAAACCAAATTCATTAAGTAATCATAATAATGAGATATTCATCATAAACTGCAACATAATGACCCAAGGTTTGAAAATAGAAATCATATAATGTATCATTCATGAAATAATAAGTGAAAGCTTATAAACTAATCAATGGGTAAAATATGCTATGAAATATAGTATCATAAGTCATGAACATGAGTAACTTAAAAATGAGGAACAATGGGAGGCTTCGTCATAATTGACACCATCATGATAGAGATTAAATAATGCCCCAACTGTCTCGCTCAAGTTGGCAGTTCCATCATATGCCTTGCAACCGCAAAAAATGATAAGGCATGATATCATTTGTTAGCCCCGTTGGTCTTGGGGAACACTCTCTAGCAAGGCACCGTGCATGAATATATACCTTTGGTGGCACATAGTTATAAGGCTCGAGGTTTACTTGCACCCTTAGCCTACTCAATGCTCAACACTACTCCCAAAGATATGCACATGACTCATAATCATCATTATGAGAACATACTTGATCTTTCCTGGGCTTGTCTAATTCATGAAATCATAATCATACTTGAAATACATGAAATAGTCATGAGAATCATGCCACTAAGATGTCCATGATAAATAGCTTGAGTGTCATGAAAATCATACATGCTTGAATAGATAGTCATAATTAAAATCATAGGCTCGTAAGCTTGAATTTAATAAAATCATGCATAATTAGGCAAAATCACCATAACTTGAAGGTATAGATCCATGGGAGATTCTACTAAAAAATAAGAAATCATAAACATAACTCATGAATTAAATCATAATGAACTTGAATTCATAAGAGAGTTCATAAGAATTTAGTCTAACCCTAGAATATCAATGAATCATGCTTGGAGACTTGAAATCATAAAATAAGGTGAAATTGGCATGAGGGTGGAAGATTTCACCCATGCATAACCCTACATATATGGACTTGATGAATCCCTAGCTTGACTTAAAGACCCAAGATCAAATTGAATCAATTTGATGAAGAACCGTAATCTTGGCTTGAGAGGATTTAATCTTTCAAATAGGGTGTTAGAAGTAGAATGAGGATTTAGGCTAAATAAAACCCTTAAATACACCCCTAAGAAAACCCAAAATCACCTCACTCAGGAGTTAGAAGATAGGAAGTTACAAAAAATACCCCTGAGAAATCGCACTTAAAATATTGTCTGCCAGTGACCATGACTCACTCCACGAGTCGTTGCTGCTCACCACAACTCGTGGTATCCATCTGTCACCTACCGGGCCCAAAATTCACTTCTTTTGTCTTTCTACCATGGGCACTCACCACGACTCATTATTTCCTATAGTGAGTCGTTACCTGTCTCATGGTTAGGGAACCCATCTTACAACCTTTTTTGAACTTCATCCTATGACTCCTCATCACGACCCATTATAGGATCTCGTGAGTCGTCACTTGACTCATTAGTTCTGAATGACTTAACACCTTTCTGGACTGCTGGCTCATGACGACTCATATGACGAGTTGTTGTTAGATACAACGACTCATCAGATGGGTCATAATATCTGGGTTCAGAAGATCCACTACTGCTCATCACAAGTCAGAGCATGACTCATGGTACCAAATAATGAATCATATCATGACTCATTCTGAGGCACATTGCAGATTTTTTTGCTAGTTTCTTCTCCAAGTCTTGGGTTTGATCTTAGGGGATTTTTTGGGTGTTACATTTTCTCTTGGTCCTCCAAAATTATATTGATTTGATTATAGCCAGAATAACCATCAAGGAAGCAATAGTAAGCTCGACCTACCAACCTATCAAACATTTGACCAATAAAAGGCATGGGAAAATGATCTTTGCAAGTAGCCATGTTGATTTTTCGATAATCAATGTTTGGCGTATTTACGCACTTATTGACCATATTTTGACCATACTTAGCTATGTTTTGAGAACAAATAATGTGGGATTACTTTGGTTTTGTATGATATTTGGTGAAAAAGAGCTAATACACATAATTAGATGTTTGTAGGATGAAAAGTGACAGGTTTTGACTCATTTGGGAGTTAAATAAACAAGTGTTACAAGAAGGGAAGGTTGGCATCGTGTAGCACCTCCACCGCACCAATCTACATGATGTGCAGGACATGAAACATAGTAAGCTACGTGACGCGGACCAATATCACCACAAGGAGTTGTGAGATGCGGACCCTCTTTGTCCGACTCAATGCCTGCAAAGTCGAATCCTAGTCCAAGTAGAAAGAGATGCAGATTTGTTCTACTACAATAAATATACCTTTTTAGAACTTTCTTTTATTATCCATGCATTGACTTATTGATAAAAATATAGGTTGCACATTATTGTAAGTGTGAAAAATACTATTCCATACAATTGCTAAGAGAAACATCAAGTTCTTGTGATTCTATTTAACTTTCAAGATTTGTCAAACTATTTCATATTATTGTAAGTAATCATCATGACTTCTTATAAATATTATGTTATTGTTTCTTCAAACATGAGTGGCTAATTTCTTAGTTAGGGCTGTGGGAACCATGATGGATTAGCGAAAAAAAGTAAAATAAAATAGTGATTCTTGAATGGATTTTTATTCTCTTTGTTTAAATTAGTTTTAGCAGTTATAAATGTTGAAACGTGCATGTATCATTAACTTTCTTGACCGAAGATGTTGAAGTTAGGAAAACAAAATAAAAATAGAAATTTGAGGTTACCAACCCTTATCTAATTGACTTGAGCTCTAACTAAGGATAGTAAGTCCAAGAGTTATGACGAGGGAAAAACATGAACACCTAATGTTCGAGAGTATTTAGAGTGAAATTCATCTATGTAGGCCGAGATATGTTAAATAAACTCAATCGTTAGTCTTAAACTATATTCACTAGGATAAGTTACTAATAAAATAAGCCTATTACATTATAAAATCATAGGGAACATAGTCCTAGTTTCTTCTCATAAATTTGAGATAAACAAACTCTTAGCTTAAAATACTTTTTCTTTTATTTTCAACCCCCCTTCAAAATACCGTCGACAGATTGATTTAAAAGAACAAGTGTTACAATGAAGGGGAGTTGGCATTGTGTAGCAAATCTACCTCACGGGGTACGCAACGTGTAGGGCAGGCAATGCAGCAGGAGGCATGATACAAGCTAATACCATAGCACAAAGCCACACGACACGGACCCCAGTTGTCCGACTAAAGGCCTGCAAAGTCAAATCCTAGTCCAAGTAAGAAGAGGTACAAACTAATAAAATAAGTCTACTACGTTATAAAATTTTAGGGAACACATTCGTAGTTTCTCCTCACAAATTTGATACAAACAAACTTTTAGTTTAAAATACTTTTTCTTTTATTGCAACCTTGATGTGTCATGATTTTATGGAACATTCGACGCTTAAAACATAGAAAAGATGCTAAAACTTGGGTGTGTTTATATAGATATGAGGTTCTTTTACTTATTTGCAAGAAAATCAAGTGCGGGAGTTGAAGTGCAGAAAAAAAGTGCAATAGTGCATAAAGTGGTGTTATATGGGTCACAGTACGGGTCATACCATCTGGGTACGAGCTGTAGCTAGTGCCCGTAGCAAAGATTCAGAAAATGCATAAGTGCAGAACTTCATGATATGACTGGAGACCACGAGCCGTAGAAAAACTGTACAAATCGTACCAATGACTCGTGGTGAGAAGCAAAGAAATAGCCATATGATATCTTCAAGGCATGAGGGGAATGTATGACTCATACCAGTAGGGTATGAAGCATAATATAGGTCTGTAGGATGATCATTAGAGGTGTTGCATTTTAGAAGTCTAGACCATGACTGGTTACGACGACTCATAATGACATATAACGAGTCATACCTAACACTCATACCTAAGAACACAAAAGCTTCCAAGCATATCATGATTGCAGATGACTCATAGCAGCAGGTTACGACTCATAGGCCATCCCAGCGCCGTAAT
>JACEIK010016696.1:0-14847 GCA_018107945.1 Datura stramonium
AACAACACTAATCATGTTGGTTAGTATAAATTCACATTTTACTACAATTTACATGAGAATGTACAAACATCGTTAGATAAACAAGACAAAACGACGCATTCGAGTATCACTTGGGCATATAAATCTGCCCAAGATCACTGTCCTTCCTCTCATGATCTTTCTTGTTTTATACTCACAATTTCATACTATCATTTTATTAGCATGTTTTACTTTCCCTACATACTCATTACATTCAAAGTACTGACCACATACTCTATGCTATATCATCTCATGATATAGGTTTGGGAGATCTATCTGGGTCTCGCCATTAGCTTGCCCCTACTCAGACCAGTTCAGTTTCTCAGTCTTGGTGAGTATCTATCATCCAAGGACGTCTATTAGTTTATTTTGTTATTTCTTCGTTTAGTTTGAGATCAGTGTACTAGTTGGAGGTGTTGTCCCATCAGCTCGTCATACGACTTGAGGATTTTTAGACGGACATGTAGTATATGACTCAGTGTTGTGATATTGTCAGTCTTACTTATGCTCTATGTTATGTATACTTATGCTATTCCATGTTCATTTCTTAAATTCCACTTTAGTTCATGCTCTTGAATTGCTATGTATATGCCATGGGTTAGCTTGGAGCCATTTGTGGTTCTAGGTCCTGTGTCTCGGTCTGGGTTTCAGCTCAGGTCATGATAAACTTGGTATCAAAGCAAAGGTTTAGATGTTTCCTAGGGTGTTTGAAAGCCATGTAAAGTAGAGTCTTTTTTTCATGGGTGTGAAGCGTGCCACACTTTTTAGGAATTGAAATGGGTTCAAGGGTCTTTGAATTGTCGTTCTGTATTTATTTTTAACCCTTTCGATTCCCTTTCCCAAGTTCAATTGAAAGCCAACGGGTTACTTACAAGGTGATCAAGCTCATAAACTATAAATTAACACAAATAAATACAAACAACCATAAAAGAAGAATCAAAACTAAGTTTATTTAGTCTGTCAAACAAACAACCATTGACCATGGCCAAAACCCTAGAATATGAATTTAGCCACTCATAGACAAGCGGAAAAATAATACTTCATCATCATCATGCGATAATATTAAGTAAAGAAGAGAAAACCTAGTTGTGGAACCTTGTCTTCGTACCAAACGACTTACAAGTTTTCATGAATGAACTATGGAATAAAAATAAGTAAATACTACTTCAAATAAGTCCAAAAAAAAACTTAACGAATGACCTAAGGCTTATATTTATAGATGAGTCTTCAAATGACCTTTCTTCCTTTCAACACTTGGCTTTAAAATTCTTCATTTTACATCATGGAATGGCTTTGGCGAGCCTCCCCTCCTATCTCGTAACAAACTTGATCAAATGTTCAACAATTTCAGCTACGGATAGGGTCTGGCCCACCGCCCCCTATATCTCACTCTTCTAACTTATGGTATACATATTTGAAGATAATGTTTCCTAAAGGAGCCAAAAAAGGTATCGATGATGGGAATCAGCTCGCTCCACCAACTCTAGTTGGATCCCTTAGTGGGAAAATTACTGATGGGGAGCTCGGGGCTGCTTTTAGGACAATGATGCATGTTATGGTCACTCAGCTTAACCATCAGGAAATCACACCTACTAACACTATCAGAGGGATGGCAGCTACTAGGGTTCAAGACTTCACTAAGAAGGGCTCGTCTATGTCCCACCATTCAAAGGCAAATGGGAGTTTTAAAAAAAGAGGAAAAGGGAACAAGAGATCCAGGACAGGCAATAGTGAGGTTTTCCAACAGAGGGCAAGTGGTCTTGGAACTATCGACAACAGTATTCCATCTAGCCCTAGAGGTAATCCGAGAGATAGAGAGTCATGCTATAGGGGCTAGAGAAGCATGTCAGGGGAGTGCACTTATCAAGTTTGTAAGAGCTGCAGAAAGAATCACCTAGGAGAGTGCATGGCTAGTTCAGATGCTTGCTTCTGGTGCAGCAAACTGGGTAATAAGCTCAGAGATTGCCCAACAGCCAAATAATACGAAGGTAGAGCTACAATCACCCTTCAGTAGCTCCGATAACCTACCCACCTAGACAGGGCACATCAGCCAGTGTAGGTAGTGGGCAGTGTTAGCATCGTTTTGATGCCCGATCATCACGCCAGGATCAGGGAGACTCGCCTAAAATAATCACAGGTATGTTATGAGCCTTCAGGTTGATTCTCACATGTTATTAGGTCTAGGATTCAAAGAGTAAACTCCTTTTAACATCCTAGTATTAGAGTTGTCTAGTAGATGGTGTAAAATGATTATAAGTATGAAGCCTTCAGCGATAGCTTTAGAGGCAAATGGGAAGTCAAGAGCTAGTGATGTTAAACTTGCTTTAAGATTAAATCCAAGAGCCTTGGAATGATGGATTTAAAATAAGGCGGAGATGGTAAGTGAAGGGCCAAGTCCACTTTTGAGTTTTTCTAGTAAGGAAGTTCCAGAAATAGTATCTAGGGGATGTCGACCCATTCCTATTAAGATGTTTTCCCTTATGTTTTGGTCGATGTTATGCTCTACTCATGCTTATCTTCTGATTCCTAGGATGATAGGTAACTACTTCATTCAATGATGTTAGTCTTACTCCATGACTCCGTAAAACCCAGATTTATGTCAAGAAACTCATTATGTATGTAAACTCATGTCTCTCAGCATGCTCTGCTCTATGAAGTTGTCCCTCACGATTTTCCTTAATGGCTCATAAGTTCGTGCTATATTAGGTATATTCCCAACATAGATTTCTTGAACGATTCTATCATGACCCGAGCATAGACCCAGATCGTAACACGGGACAAGGAGCCCCGAGAGACTCCAAGTCGACCCATGGCTTGAACATTCATTTAACTCTGTATCATTAAAGAGGAATACTTAACATAATGATATAGAAGAAGCATAAACATAACCTAGCATGATAATTGGAATGTACTAAATACATAACAGTTGAGTACTACAAATAGTCTGAAAGCCTCTATCGTATCAGATGAGTTGATAGGACAACATCCCCAACTAACCTGGCAAAACTAAAAACTAAAAGGAACATCAGTATTTGAAACATATGGTCCTCAGAGAATGAGGACTCTACTAAGAAGCTGGATGCTAAACTCTGAGATGGACTACTGACGGTGCTAGATCTGAAGATTGGGGCCTGTATCATAAAACAATACAATATAGAGTATGCGGTTAGTACTGGAATATACCGAGTATGCAAGGTAAGTAAAACGGACATTTCAAAATACATAAAAGCTCATAAGATATCATAAGAGTAGGGAAACATGCTCATACCATAAATATAATACGATAACATAAGGGTAAAGGTTTTAAAATCATTCTTAATCCATTCAATAGCATAGTCGTAAGAGAAAATTTATAAATCATCACTCGAGCCAATTAACATAAACATTATAATGCATAAACCATGTGAAACAATAAGAGATTTTTATAACTGACATACCCCATATGAGCACACATGGAGCCCAACCTGTAAATTCCTAGTCGGGAGGGTGTTCATACCTTGCCAAGGGTAGAACCGTGAAGGGCATGATATGACACATGAAAGGGACCATTTGGGGAAAAGGGGGACATCCACAAGGGAGATTCCATCATGTCCTATGGTGGCACGTAGTTCTGAGATTTGGGGCAACACTTGGGCCTCGAACCTACTCGGTGTTAAATACTACTCCCAAAACATATATAGTACTCATAGTATAATATGCATGAGATTCATTGTCTAGTTAAATCATGAAAATCATAAAAATTCTTGTAAATATGTGACTAGCCATGAGGGAAAAGCCCGTGAGTCGGCCAAAAACATAATTAGTAAAATCATGAGGTTCATGCATACTTGTGAATCATGTATAGGCTTTGTAAATCATAAATTCATAATGAGCATTTGAATAAGTCCATATTATGACTCATAAATCATGATGGGTTTAAGAATATCAATAATTGAGGTAAAGATCATAACTCGATTCATCATTAGAACTTGCGTAGTTAGACATAATTTAATAGAAATTGAAATCAATAAATTAATAATCAAATTAGTTGCAAAATCTGATCCTGATTCATAAAATATGGTGTAAAACATGAGAAATAGTAACCCATGGATAGATCATTAGAATTCCACAAGATTTAAGATAAAACCCCATAAGATTTTTTAACAAAACTTCATAAATTAGGAGAGATTAGGAATGGGTGTGAACGAAAACACCCATTCATAACCTTACATACCTGTTGGTAGCTGATTCTTACACTTCCTTAAATGCCCATTAGGAATTGAAGAGAAATTGAAGAACACTAAGCTTGATCACCCTCTCTAGCCTTCTACCTTTGCATGCATGAATGTAAAATGAACTTAACCCCTTTAAAAGTCATCATTCATAACTCAAAACGACGTAGTTTAGGCCTTAGAAACTTAGAAATTATGGAAAAGCCCTTGCTCAATTCTTAGAAAATAACTGCTAGATGGTCCCAACGACGGACCTAACGACTCATCATCAAGGGTCACGACTCGTGGCTTAATCCATCAAGTACACTTCTTGTCAGGTCTCCTGGGATCATCACGGATGACTTAAAGACTCGTGGTCACCATCCGTGATGTGCACTGCCTCGTCTTCAAATAAGTTTTTCCTTTCTTGGCGATGACTCATCCGACGAATCGTGGGGACTGACCATGACATGTGGGGTCCTCCCATTAAGTACACTGTCTCTTTTCTCCTCTTTACTCACAAACCACTCCCCACGACTGACCTAACAAGTCGTGGGGCCTACCACGACTCGTGGTCACATCCATGGGGATCCCATTATCAAATTTTCAAACCTTTCCCCTGGTCCTCACCACGAGTCACATCACGAATTGTGGTCTGCTCCCACAAGTCATCTCACGACCTGTCCTATGCTTGGTGCCAATTTTTAATCTTTTCTCCATTTCAAATCCTGGGTCTGATCTTTGGGTTTCAGGGGTATAACAGATTCGTTCTCACGTTTTCCTTACTCTAAGCCCTATGTATGTTCCCCCATGATGAAAATGATGGTTCCAATGTGTATGTTCAGGATAAATTTCTATTCAAGCCATAAGTTCCAGGTATGTAGAAGTTTATGAAGTGTAGTTATTAGCCAAGCCTGGGAAATAGGGGAATTCTTGAATAACATTAGCTACAAGGAGCCATGGGAAAATCATAAGTAATAGGCTTGAATGAGGTGGTGATGTACAGGTAGACCATAGTGTGGTGTGACTAGGGTCTTCTTGATTAGAGCTCAAACTTGTGTGACTTTATTTTTAAGGGTGAATTAATGTTCTTAGTGGATAACTCTAGGTTGCAGGAGGTGTGGTCGAGTTAGGCTTTAACGTGGTTGAAGTATACCGTTGGACTCAGACTTTAGTATAAATAGGAGCTTGGGCGAGGAGTGTAGGCTGGAAAGGTTGAGCATTAAGGGTCGGGAGGTATGCTATAGGGTATCAATATTCCTACTTTGAAGTGGGAGGAGATCAAAGTAGATTTCATTATAGGATCTCCTCGTACACGCCAATAACATGATTCTATCCGTGTGAGTATAGACCAGATGACCAAGTTAGCACAAGGACTAAGCTAGATTTTATATTCAGGAGTTAGTATGATTTTATGGATTTCCTTATACATTACCCCAGATAGGGGTACTCAATTCTGTAATATCCCGAAAGTGCCTAAGATTAGACCCGGGATAAAAGATGGAAGTTGGCTGAAAACTGTGAAAAATTATTGCAGAACGGACGACCCTACAGATTGTTGGTCCAACCAATGATCCGTTGGATCCAGTCATAGGAAGGGAAGTCCTGGTGACAGTGGAATTAATGGGTTAAGCAACGACCGGTTTTGTAAGACAATGAGTCATCGTTAGGATTCGTGGGTGGTACTAGACGTTGGCATTTGGGGACATGACACGTCATCCAACGACCTGTGGTGAGGTAGTTGTTTCGAGTCATGGTAGGGGAATATAAATTTCAATGGGACCTAACGGAAGGAGACCATGACTCGTTGGAGGAAACAACGAGTCATGGTGAGGCTTGTTGTGAGGGGAAGATCAGGTTCTCTAGGAGGCAAACAACGGTCGATCTAACGACCCGTCAGAGGTAACAAAGACTCGTCGTATTGAGTCGTGGGTTGAATCTGAGATCAAGTTTTGGGCAGCGCTTATGAAGGATCATACAATGAGTCGTGGTATCCTCCAACGACTCATTGGTACGTCCGTGGGATCGACCAGTGCAGATTTTTCAAGGTATTTTATTAAAGGTATTTTCATCATTCCTATGCTCTAGGGTCCTAAACTACATCATTTTATGATATTTTTTGGGTATTTTAAGAAAGGTTAAGTCACCCTAACCTATTCATTCTCATTCATGAAAAGTTTGGAAGAATTAAGAGTGATCAAGCTAGTTCTCAAGCTTTTCTTCATCAATTCTCCCTTGGGATTTCAAAGAGTGTTGAAATTCGATCTTACCCAGGTATGTAGGGTTATGACTGGGTGAATCCTTTCACACCCATGCCAAATATCTTTCAATTTCATGAAATTTCAATCTAAAATCTATGGGGTTTTTACCCAATGCATGAAAATCCAATTTCTCTACATGGGCTTGATCTAATTGAGTTACTATTGTTGAATTACGAGTTATGGGCAAGTTTTATGTTGTTTTTCATTAAAAATCGTGTTTAAAGTTTTATAAATCAAATTTCCCATTTATGAAATGTTCATGAAAGTCAATGTTTATGATGAATGCTCAAGTATTATGAATTATTGATGATGAAAAATATATTTTCAAGTTACCCATGTTTATAAGCATGTTTTTGGATGAATTGAGTATTGTAAAGCCTGTTAAAGAATATGGCAATACCCAAATGTTGAAGAATGATAAACAATTTATGAAATGGATCTTCTGATTTATCGAATTAGGATGTTGGCCGACAAAATGGGCTTTGATTCTTTGCTAATCATGTTTTAATGGGGATAAATTAATGATAAATGTTTATTTAGCCATGAATCTTAATGAATGATGTTATTAATTTATACATGAGCCTAATATGCATGTTTTTGGGAAACATGTTTAGCACCGAGCATCCCGACGTTCAAAGGACTACGCCGGTGTCTCATAACCATGTGCAACTGTGGGTTTATAATGATACATTACAATGATAATGATCCCCTCTTTCATGATATCACATAATACACGTCCCTCGCCTGGCAAGCCAGGGGTGACTCTGCCCACTTGAGTGAGATAGTTGGGGCATCACGGAAGGCTTTACCATGATGGTGTCAGTTATGATAAGTCCTCCTATTGTTCCGCATGTTTTATGCATTTTTATGGTTATGTTATTGGCTCAAGTGATGATTTGATAAAGTTTCTCTTATGATTATGATAATAAATGTTTTACGAATGATTTGAAAGCCTTGAGCCTTATGTTATCTTATGATGTTTATGACACGAGCATGATGTCCTTATCTTATGATCATTTATGAGCTTTTATGTATTTTTAAATGTCCGTTTTACTTATCTTGCATACTCGGTACATTCCATGCACTGACCGCATACTCTATCTATATCGTTTTCTGATACAGGCTCCGATCCTTAAATCCAGCATCGTCATTAGCTTGTTATGGAGTTTCACATGCAACTTGTTGGTGAGTCCTCATTCATTGAGGACTATTTGATTCCAACATTGATGTTTTATTCTAGTTTCAGTTGCCGGGTTAGTTGGGGAAGTTGTCCCATCAACCCATTTGTTACGTTTGAGCCTTTCAGACTATATGTAGCACTTCACTATTATGTATTTATTTTGTACCTTTAATCATGCTATGTTATGTTAAGTTCATGTTTCGAAATGTTGATATGTTAAGTATTCCATTGATGGTATAAAGTTATATGTATGTTCATTCCATGGGTGACTTGGAGTCTCTCGGGGCTCCTTGTCCCATGTTATGATCCGGGCCTACGTTCAGGTCATGAAAACTTGGTATCAGAGCCATAGGTTTGAAGTGTTCTAGGGTTTCTAAAAGTTGCATTAAGTAGAGTATTTTTCATGGGTGTGAAGCGCTCCACACTTATGAAGAAGAGGCTACAAGAGGTTTAGGAAATGTTCCCTCCTTTCATGATCTATGTCGTGCGATGAAAAGTCTTCCTATTCCTCTAATTCATGCTTTTCACAATTGCAGAATCATGGCTCCCGGAATAATGAACGGAAGAAGGAATGGAGATGATGAAGTCCACGAGGATGGCAATAGACATGGGCATCAGCAAGCCCCACCGGTTCAGGAGCCCTAGGCACCGGAGCCAGCTGCCCATGTTGAGTTCTGGGCCGCGATTCAGATGCTCACGCAGGCCTTGACCGCCTAGGTCAATCAGTAGGCGGTTGCACATGTTCCACAAAATGGCAATGCAGCAGCTGCTTGGGTCAGAGACTTTTTGAGAATGAACCCCCCAGAGTTCCTCGGGTCAAAAGTGGATGAGGACCCGCATGAGTTTATTGATGAGATTATGAAGATCACCTAGGTTATGGGGGTGAATAGGGTTGAATGTGAAGAGTTGGCCTTGTATCAGCTAAAAAGGGTCGCACATATCTAGTTCATGCAATGGAGAGACACTAAGGCCGCCGGAGCAGGTCCAGTCACTTGGGAGGAGTTCCATATGGCGTTTCTAGATCGGTTCTTCCCTCGGGAGATGAGGGAGTTGAAGGAAGCAGAATTTTTGAATTTGCAAAAAGGAAGGATGACGGTGCAAGAGTATTCTCTTTAGTTCACTCGCTTGTCAAAATATGCCCCAGAGTTAGTGGTTGATCAGAGGGCGCGGGTGAGACGATTTGTTCATGGTGTGGTGAGCTATTTGGACAAGGATTGCAGGACTACCATGGTTCATCAAGATATGGACTTTCCTTGTATAGGATAGTAT
Source organism: Datura stramonium (assembly GCA_018107945.1). Taxonomy (NCBI): domain Eukaryota; kingdom Viridiplantae; phylum Streptophyta; class Magnoliopsida; order Solanales; family Solanaceae; genus Datura; species Datura stramonium. The sequence continues at coordinate 8,919 of JACEIK010016696.1, forward strand.
GCCCTGTAGATGGAGGAAGATCATGCGAGGGAGAGGGAGGCAAAGAGGGCTCGAACAGATCGCCATGGGTTTACTCATTAGAGATCCGGCAGTAGTCACCGCCCTCAGTTTCAGCAGAGTTCACTAGCTTCAGCACCATCATCAGCTGTGTTCCATCCAGACCCAAGGGTGATAAAAGGAGTAGGGCTTTAGGATCGAGGGACCATAGGGGCACGCAGGTAGAGCGTACCTCTCTAGAGTGTGGAAAGTGCGCAAGAGTTATGCCAGGTAGTTTTTGCTGCTCAGTCATTTGCTATGGATGTGGTAGGTCCGTCAACATGCGCTGAACGTGTACATTTGCTAGACAGGATGATGATAGAGACCGTGTTCAAACTACCAGGACAGCAACAGCTCCAACACATTTAGCTTTGTATGGAGCATCTTCTAGTAGGGGTATCGAACAACACCAAAACAGATTCTATGCCCTCGCCTCTAGTCAGGACCAGGAGACTTCACCGGATGTGGTTACTGGTATGTTACGAGTGTTTCACCTTGATGCTTATGCTTTGTTAGATCCAAGGTCTACCCTATCTTTTGTGACACCTTATATTGCTAGTAGCCTTGTACCAAAATGCTTCAATTTCTACTCCTATTGGTGATTCGGTTGTAGCTAGGCGGGTGTATAGGGGATTCTCGATCACTATATTGCATAAAGTCACCTTTGCAGACCTTGTAGAGTTAGCCATGAATAACTTTGATATTATTCTTGGCATGGATTGGTTGTATGCATGTTATGCTTCTGTTAATTGTAGAACCTATGCGGTGGAGTTCCGTTTTTCGGGTGAGTCAGTCTTGAAGTGGAAGGGTAGTCCGGTCATGTCCGTAAGTCATTTTATTTCCTATCTTAAGGCCAAGAAGATGTTCTCCAAGGGTTGCATGTATCATCTAGTTAGGGTTAAGGATGATGAGTCCGAGACCCCGATTATCTAGTCAGTTTCGGTAGTGCGTGAGTACCCAGAAGTATTCCTTGATGATTTACCAAGTGTTCCCCCCGAGAGGGAAATTCATTTTGGTATTGACCTTCTACTCGACACGCTACCTATATCTATCCCTCCTTATAGGATGGCTCCAACTGAGCTAAAGGAGTTGAAGGACCTATTAGATAAGGGTTTCATTAGACCGAGCAAGTTGCCATGGGTTGCACCAATCTTATTTTTTCGAAAGAAGGATGGTTCCCTTCGGATGTGCATTGACTATCGGCAATTGAACAAAGTAACTATCAACAACAGGTATCCTTTACCCAGGATCGATGATTTTTTTTACCAGCTTTAGGGTGCCAAGTTTTTCTCAAAGATAGATCTCCGATTTGGGTATCATCAGCTCAGGGTTCAGGAGTGTGATATCCCGAAGACAGCCTTCAGGATGCGGTATGGTCATTATGAGTTTGTAGTTACATCTTTTGGACTAACGAATGCTCCTACAACTTTTATGGACCTGATGAAAAGGGTCTTCAAGCCATATGTGGACATGTTCGTGATCATGTTCATTGATGACATCCTTATATACTCTCAGCGTGAGGAGGAGCATGCCGCTCATTTGTGAGTAGTGGTTTAGACTCTCAAGGATCGTCAATTGTATGCCAAGTTTAGCAAGTGCGAGCATTGGTGAACTCTGTAGCATTTTTGGGCCACGTGGTATCAAGTGAGGGCATCAAAGTAGATTCTCAGAAAATAGAGGCGGTGAAGAATTGTCCTAGACCGGTGAATCCTTCAGATATTTAGAGTTTCTTGGGTTTAGTTGGCTACTATCGAAGGTTTGTTGAAGGTTTTTCATCTATTCCGGCACCTTTGACCAAATTGAGCTAGAAGAAGATGAAGTTCCAATGGTCGGAGGCTTGTGAGAAGAGCTTCCAAGAGTTAAAGACTCGACTTACTACAACACTGATGTTTACCCTACTCGAGGGTACTGATGGTTTCGTGGTGTATTGTGATGCTTCGAGGATCATACATGGGTGCGTATTGTTTCAGCACGGGAAGGTCATAGCATATGCCTCTAGACAGTTGAAAGTCCATGAGAAGAATTACCCAACCCATGATTTGGAATTGGCCGCGGTGGTGCTCGCATTGAAGATATGGAGCATTACTTGTATGGGGTCCATGTGGATGTGTTTACAGACCACAAGAGCTTACAATATGTGTTTACGTAGAAGGATCTTAATCTACGACAAAAAAGGTGGTTGGAGCTACTCAAGGACTACAATATGAGTGTTCTTTACCATCCGGGTAAGGCTAATGTGGTAGAGGAAGCACTTAGTAGACTCTCTATGGAGAGTGTGTCCTATATGGATGAAGGGAAAAAGGTGCTGGTGAAAGATGTACATCGACTCACAAGGTCGGGAGTTAGGTTGTTTGACTCGACCGATGGCAGTGTTGTTGTCCAGAACGAGTCAGAATTGTCCTTGGTTATTGATGTTAAAGCTAGACAAGATGAGGATCCAATTTTGGTAAAGTTGAAGGAACTTGTTCGAAGTCAGAAGGTGGAGGTCTTCTCCCAATGGGGAGATGGTGTGCTTTAGTAACAGGGTCGCCTATCTGTTCCAGATGTTGATGATTTGAGGAGCCAGATGTTGCATGAGGCTCATGGATCAAGGTATTCTATCCATCTAAGTGCCACCAAGATGTACCATGACTTATGGGAAATCTATTGGTGGAATGGCATGAAGAAGGATATTGCAGAATTCGTAGCCAAGTGCCTGAACTATCAATAAGTAAAGGTTGAGCATCAAAGGACGGGAGGCGTACTTCAGGATATTAGAATTCCCACTTGGAACTGTGAAGAGACTAACACGGATTTCATAACAGGATTACCTCATACCCGCGAACAATATGACACCATTTGGGTGGTGGTAGACAGGTTGACCAAGGCTGCTACTTTTCTACCGGTCAAAACCACGGGCTCAGTGGAGGATTATGCCAAACTATATATTCGGGAGTTAGTTTGATTGCATGGAGTGCCCTTATCCATCATTTCAGATAGGGGTACTCAATTTACCTCTCAGTTTTGGAGGTCATTCCAAAAAGGGCTTGGGACTCAGGTTAAACTCAGCACAGAATTCCACCCGCAAATGTATGGTCAAGTGAAGCGGACAATCCAAACTCTCGAGGAAATGTTGAGAGCATGAGTAATGGACTTCAAAGGTAGTTGGGATGATTACTTGCCCCTGATCGAGTTTTCTTACAATAACAGCTATCACTCCAATATTCAAATGGCACCGTTCGAGGCTCTCTATGGGCGGAGATGTAGATCTCCCATCGGATGGTTTGAGGTTGGTGAGGAAGCTATGATAGGGCTAGATTCGGTTCATGAAGCTATGGAGAAGGTTCAATTGATAAGGGATAGGCTGAAAACTACTCAGAGTCGCCAAAAGTCCTATGCCGATGTAAGGAGGAGAGAATTTGAGTTCGAGATGGATGACGAGGTGTTCTTGAAGGTAACTCCCATGAAGGGAGTGATGCGGTTTGGGAAGAAAGGAAAACTTAGTCCCTTCTATGTTGGACCCAACCGGATTGTGAGAAGATTTAGCAAGTTGGCGTATGAATTGGAATTTCCCTCAGAGTTATCTTCCATGCATCCTGTGTTTCATGTATCGCTCTTGAAGAAGTGTTTGGGTGATCCAGCTCTAGTTGTCCTGGTGGACAATGTTGGTATAAAAGATAGCCTTAGTTATGAGGAGGTTCCGGTGGAAATATTGGATAGTCAGGTTTGGAGGCTAAGGAATAAGGAAGTAGCTTCAGTTAAAGTGTTATGGAGGAATCAACATGTTGAAGGAGCTACGTGGGAAGCTGAAGTGGATATGATGGCTAGATACCCACATTTTGTTCTCTACCGGCTCAATTTATCAGTTTTACCCTATGACTCTATTTAGTTTTCATGTTCAGTTCATGTGTTCAAGTTTCTTTTATGTATATGGATGTGTATGTGAATCATGAAATCAGATCAGCTATGTGGTTTGAATCGGAGATAGTCATTCCATTAGTTTTCGATTTAAATGATCAGTATTTTGGTATAATGATTGCATGTCTCTATTTTCCGTATGTTTCCAACATTCGGGGATGAATGTTCCCAAGGGGGGAGATATTGTAATACCCTGAAAGTGCCTACAATTAGACCCGGGATCATAAATGGAAGTTGGCTAAAAACTGGACAAATTGTTGCAGAATGGACAACCCTACGGATCATTGTTCCAACCAATGATCCGTTGGATCCAGTTGTGGGAAGGGAGGTCCTGGTGATAGTGGAATTAACGGGTGAAGCAATGACCCATTGTGTAAGACAACTAGTCATCATTTGGAGTCGTGGGTTGTACTGAATGTTGGCATTTGGGGACATGATGGGTCATCCAATGACTTGCGGTGAGGTAGAACGATCTGTTGTCTTGAGTCGTGGTAAGGGATATAAGTTTCCAGTGGACCTAACGGAAGGAGACCACGACTCATTGGAGGAAACAACAAGTCATGGTGAGGCTCGTTGTGAGGGGTAGATCAGGTTCTCCAGGAGGAAAACAACAATCGATCTAATGACCCGTCGGAGGTAACGATGACTCGTCCTGTTGAGTCATAGGTTGAATCTGAGATTAGGTTTTGGAAAAATCTTATGACAGATCATACCACAAGTCGTGGTATCTTCCATCGACTCATTGGTACGTCTGTGGGATCGACTAGTGCAGATTTTCAGGGTATTTCATTAAGGGTATTTTCGTCATTCCTATGCTCTAGTATCCTAAACTACGTCGTTCTATGATATTTCCTGGGTATGTTAAGATAGGTTAAGTCCCCCTAACCTATTCATTCTCATGCATGCAAAGTTAGGAAGAATTAAGAGTGATCAAGCTAGTTCTCAAGGTCTTCTTCATCAATTCTCCCTTAGGCTTTCAAAGAATGTTGAAATTCGATCTTACCCAGGTATGTAGGGCTATGAATAGTGAATCCTTTCACACCCATTCCCAATCTCTTTCAATTTCACGAAATTCCAATCTAAAATCTAAGTGGTTTTTACCTAATGCATGAAAATCCAATTTTTCAACATGGGCTTGATCTAATTGAGTTACTATTGTTGAAGTACGAGTTATGGGCACGCAACATGGGCTTGATCTAATTGAGTTACTATTGTTGAAGTACGAGTTATGGGCACGTTTTATGTTTTTTTTCAGTAAAAATCGTGTTTCAAGTTTTATAAATCAAATTGCCCATTAATGAAAAGTTCATGAAAGTCAAAGTTTATGATGAATGCTCAAGTTTTATGAATTATTGATGAAGAAAAGCATATTTTCAAGTTACCCATGTTTATAAGCATGTTTTGAATGAATTGAGTATTGTAAAGAATGTTAAAGTATTGTGCAATGCCCACATGTTGAAGAATGATTTACGATTTATGAAATGGATCTTATGATTTACCAAATTATGATGTTGGCTGACAAAAAGGGCTTTGTGTCACGCCCAAAAACTAGGGTAGGGCACAACTGGCACTCGATTCATGATTGATCGAGAAGCCGTCTGTATGACATCTGTAACTATAACACTTAGGCCATCCAGGCCACCTGTCATAATCAACTGAAGAATAAACTGGACCCATAAGGTCTCAACAATATGGGTTAAACAATCGAAATGCAACCAAGGCAATTAGTGTGCTAAACCAAGCAACAATAAGCTGACGAGGCCACAAACCGAATAACACCGTACACACTAAGTCTACAAAGCCTCTAAAGAGTAAACTGATGGTCAGAACAGGGCTCCGACCTACCCATAACCGCATCTCAAAACTCAAGCATAAATAACTAAGCCCTAGCTACATGAAGAAAGGAGCATACCAACCATCTGTTGATCTCACGAACTGCTACTCAAATGGCCATCCTGACCTCTACCTGCACCTGCGGCACGAACGCAGGTCCCCA
>JACEIK010016699.1:0-14843 GCA_018107945.1 Datura stramonium
TATTCTTAGAGGCTTGCGGATTGTATATTCCATGTGGTTAGTTGTACCGGTCGTGTGGGGCCGTATGTACATTTCAGTTTGCATGTGATGGCCGTGTGGGGCCTTGTTCAGATGTCAGTTGGTGACCTTGTCGGTCACAGATCAATTCAGCACTTGATTATACTTTTCAGTGATAACTAGTCAACATGGTGGCCTTCTCGGCCCGCATAGGTTCCCTTATGCTCAGTTGTTCTGGTTAGCTGTTATATTCCTACAGGTGGCTATATGCCTAGTCGGATGGAGGCTCTATTTACAGCCGTTATATAGCCCGTTGTTTTCATAAATCCAGAATTAGAGCCAGTTTGGCACCAGAAGCGCTTAGGCTCAGTAGTCCAGCAGTCAAGGTCCTATTAGGGCACCAAATGCCAGTCATGCCTCTCAAGGCAGGGCGTGACAGCATGGTCATGTCATGATAAGATTTCTATTTCAAAAAGAATGCATGTAGCCCTTCTACTTATACTTGAAAACTTATGTTATGGTAGGAATGTTTTAAAATATTTACTTTGATAGAGCAGTTTTACTTACCTTGCATACTCGGTACATTTCATGTACCGGCCGCATACTTTCTATGCTGCATCATTTCATGATGCAGGATCCGGTTCTCAAGTTCAGCCCCGCTCGTAGTCGCTTATCAGAGTTAGCACCTATGTGATTTGTGAGTCCTCATCTTTCGAGGACTATACTTTCAGCTTCATGTCATATTTCAGTTTCCGTTTTTGAGTTAGATAGGGGTTTTGTCCCATCAACTCGTCTAGACTAGAGGCTTTTTAGACTTATGTATGTGTTAGCTTCGGATGTTATTCTGATGTTATGTTGAATTAGACTTATGCTGAGTTATATTGATGATTTCTTCAGTTTATCGAATGAGTTAGTTGTATGCTTATGTCATGGGTCGACTTGGGGTCTCTCGAGGTCCCTTTTCCCGTGTCTATGATCCGAATCTACGCTTGGGTCGTGACACTTTGGTGGAGGGATTTCATGGAGTACAGACCACTAGGGTCACCACCGTTGTCATGGAATCAATTTTACTCCATATTCCTAGGGAAATATGTTCCCCCCACTCTGAGGGATAGGAGGCAGGATGAGTTCACTACCATTGAGCAGGGGAGCTCATTAGTTGCTGCATACAAGGCCCAGTTTCACTCCTTATCTAGATATGCTCTACCCTTATTGCCCACAGAGGAGGAGAGGATTAGGCGGTTAGTAAAAGGCCTGAATATGGGTCTCTAGGTACCAGCTATGCAGATGGTCTCTTCGGGTAAGACCTTTCAGGAAGTGGTAGAGTACGTGAAGTTAGTTGAAGGGATTAGGCAGGAGAGGTATGCTAGAAATATCGAGAAGAAGGCTCGGAGAGTTGGCTCTTTCGGTGGTTCTTATGGGAAGGCTCTAGTACCATAGGGTTGCTCTGGGCACCTTATTCAGTCTTCCATGTAGGTGCGGCTGGAGGTCCACTGGGGATAGTTCCGCGATCGTTAGGTGTAGTTGGGGGTACTCAGATGATTCGATCTGATTTTTGGGCTCGTCCTAGTTTTACTGTTCCAGCTCAGAGACCGATTATTGAGAAGGTCTACCATGAAGGTGGTGAGTACGACCACATCCGTAGATGGTTCCCCAGGTTCAGGCAGGGCGGACAGATTATTCCTCACCCAGCTTCTCGAGCTTTTGCCCCAACCAGGTGAGGAAGCAGTGCTTTCTGTTTATATTTTCCATAGCTGGGACGAGGTGGTCAGCCAGCTGCTAGAGGTGGCACTCAGCAGGGAAGAGGACGTGCTAAGGTAGGTAAGGGTGGCACCTAGGCAGGTAGAGGGGTGGCACAGCCCAATCGGGGCAGTTCTCAGGCTGGTAACCAGGCTAATTCTATGCTTTTCTTGGTGGATCATAGGTAGAGGCTTCAAACACTGTTATCATAGGTATGATTTTCGTGGTTGATAGAATGGCTATTGCATTGTTTGACCCGAGCTCTACATTTTTATATGTGTCTACTTATTTTTCTTTGGGTCCTGATCTTGTGTGTGATGTGCTTACTAGTCCTCCTATCTGTGTTTCCACTCCTATTGGGGATTCTGTGTTAGTGGATAGGGTTGTTCGTGACTGTATTGCTAAATTTATGGGATTTGATACCCTAGCGGGCTTAGTGATCTTAGACATAGTTGATTTTGATATAATCTTGGGAATGAGTTGATTGTCCCCTTACCACGACATTTTGGATTTGTATGCTAAGACTGTGACTATATCGTGCTCGTAAGTTGATAGAGCGGGGTTGTTCAGCATATTTGGCGCATGTTCAGGACACTAGTTCAGTGGGTCCTTCCATAGAGTCGATTTTGGTTGGTTCTTAGAGGTGTTCCCCGCAGATTTGGCTGGCTTGCCGCCGGACCGTAATATAGATTTTTGTATAGTCTTGGAACCAGAAACCCAACCCATTTTTATTCCTCCATACCTAATGGCACCTGCCGAACTGAGAGTGCTCAAGGAGAAATTGCAGGAGTTGTTATATAAAGAATTTATTAGACCGAGTGTATCGTCGTGGGGTGCTCCGATTTTATTTGTAAAGAAAAAGGATGGTAGTATGCGTATGTGCATCGATTACTGCCAATTGAACAAGGTAACTATTTGGAATAAGTACCCTCTTCCTCGGATAGATGACCTATTTGACCAGTTACAGGGAGCAGCTGTATTTTCAAAGATTGATTTGAGGTCAGGGTATCACCAGCTGAAAATTCGGGCTGAAGATATTCCCAAGACAGCCTTTCGGACCAAGTACGGGCATTATGAGTCTCTGATCATGTCATTCGTACTCACTAATGCTCCATCCATGTTCATGAGCCTGATGAATGATATTTTCAAACCCTACCTAGATTCCTTTGTTATTGTGTTTATTTATGATATCCTAGTGCATTCTAAGACTAAGAAGGAGAATGAAAATCATTTAAGGATTGTGCTGTGATTGTTGAAAGAGAAGCAGTTGTATGCCAAATTCACCAAGTGCGGGTTTTGGTTGGAATCAGTGTCCTTTCTCGGCATGTGTTTTCCAAGGAGGGAATCCAAGTTGATCCACAGAAGGTGGAGGTAGTCAGGAACTGGTCAAGGCCAACTAACTTGACAAAAATCTGGAGTTTTGGGGGGCTGGCTAGTTACTACTGTCGGTTAGGGAAAGGATTCACCTCCATCGCTTCGGCATTGACCAAGTTGAAATAAAAGGATGTGCCCTTCTGGTGGTCAGAGGAATGTGAAGCGAGCTTTCAGAAACTCAAGACTCTACTGACCACAACACCTATTTTGGTGTTGCGCGTGGAAGGTAAAGATTTTGTTTTGTATTGTAATGCCTCATGGTCTGGATTAGGTGTTGTCTTGATGCAAGAAGGACAGGTTATTGCGTATGCTTCAAAACAGCTGAAGGTGCATGAAAAGAACTACCCCACGCACTATCTAGAGCTAGCAGCGGTGGTGTTCGCACTGTAAATCTGGGGCATTATCTATATGGAGCTCAGTGTGAGGTGTTCACGAACCATCGCAACTTACAATATGTATTCTCCAAGAAATATGTCAATTTGAGGCAGAGGAGATGAATGGAGTTGCTCAAGGATTACGACATCACCATTTTGTACCACCCAGGGAAGGCCAATGTGGTGGCAGACACGTTGAGTAGAAAGACGGTGAGCATGGGCAGTCTGGATTTCTTGGAGGCTACTCAATGGTCGATCGCCTTGGAAGTCCAGACCTTGGCAAACAACTTAGTGATATTGTCACTGACTGAAATTGGTGGAGTGTTACCCAACCTGGAGGCTAAATCCTTGCTATTAGAGGAAATCAAAACCAGACAATTTGAAGATAGAAAACTGGGTAAAATCCGAGATGAAGTCCTGGGGAGAGAGGCAAAGGAAGCAGTGTTAGATGATGAAGGGGTCTTGAGAATAAAGGGGCAAGTGTGTGTTCCTTGAGTTGGTGAGCTAATGAAAACTCTCTTTGCATAATCTCACAACTCGAGGTACTCCATTCACCCCGGAGTCATGAAGATGTACCACGATCTAAAACAACATTATTGGTGGGGTAGGATGAAGCAATATATTGTGGAGTATGTGGTTCAGTGTTTAAATTATCAACAGGTGAAGTACGAGCACCAAAAGCCTGGAGGAGTTCTTCAGCGAATGCCCATCCCCGAGTGGAAATCGGAGAGGATAGCTATGGACTTTGTGGTTGGTCTTCCCAAGACTTAAGGGAATCTTGACTCAATTTGGGTCATAATGGACAGGTTGTCCAAGTCTGCTCATTTCTTGTCGGTCCAGGTGACTTATAACGCAGAGAAACTAGCTAAGCTGTATGTGAAGGAGGTTATTCGGTTACATGGGGTGCCTGTTTCTATTGTGTCGAACAGGGGCACTCAGTTCACTTCCCATTTTTGGAGGACTTTGCAGGCTGAGTTTGGTACAAGGTTGTACTTGAGCACATCCTTGCATCCTCAAACAGACGGGCAATCAGAGTGCACTATTCAAGTGTTGGAGGACATGCTCTGGGCATGCATGATAGACTTTGGGGGTCATTGGGACAAGTTCTTACCGTTGGCAGAGTTTTCTTATAACAAACAGCTATCACTCGAGCATTGGTATGGAACCTTTTGAAACCTTGTATGGGAGGAAGTGCAGGTCTCCAATCGGGTGGTTTGACGCGTTTAAGGTGAGACCTTAGGGAATGGATTTGTTAAAGGATTCCTTAAAAAGGGTTCGAATCATTCAGGACCGTCGGGTGGCTGCTCAGAGTAGGCAAAAGCAGTACGCAGATAAAAAAGTTAGGGACATAGAGTTCATGGAAGGGGAGAAAATACTGCTCAAAGTGTCCTCCATGAAGGGGGTGATAAGGTTTGGAAAGTGGGGAAAGCTCATCTCGAAGTATGTTGGGCTATTTGTAATACTCTGACATGTGGGGGAAGTAGCTTATGAGCTGGCATTGCCGCCAGGTCTGTCTGGAGTGCATCCGATGTTTCATGTGTCCATGCTGAAAAAGTACCATGGGGATGGAACTTATATAATCAAGTGGGACTCTGTGCTGCTGGACGAGAATCTGTCATATGAGGATGAACTTGTAGCAATATTGGCTAGAGAGGTTCGGAAGCTGAGGTCCAAGGAGATTCCGATGGTAAAAGTCCAGTGGAAGGACCATCTTGTGGAAGAAGCCACTTGAGAGACTAAGGCTGATATATGGGTCAAGTACCCCCAGTTGTTCATAAAATTAGGTACGTATCCTTCTTACTTTTGTATAGATAATTTGAGGAAGAACTATATTTTAATTGGTGTCTGATGTGACGACTCAAAAGTCATTATGGGATGGTTAAGGGCATAGAACATAGAAAACTAGTTAAGAATGAGATAGGGAGGTTGTGAAATAAACTAAGTATAGAACTGTGCATTTTTGCGTAGCTACTGATCCAAGGGACAGCTGCAGCAGTGGGATTCCCACTGCAGCGAGAGTGGTAGCGATCGGAGTTCCGCCGTGGCAAAATGAGGAAGTAACCACTGGAACCACCGCAGCGACCCTATGACTGCTATAGCGGGTCTGCTGCAGCGGAAGTGTGACCACTTTAGCAGACAGTGAGAGTTATATAAAGGGTTTTACGTGGGAATTATGGGGTTTTACCCTGTCATTCTCAAAAGCTCGATCAGAAGGGCTAACGGATGGAAAATTTCTCCAGAGAAGTGAACTATTCTCCGAAGGTAAGAATCTCAATTCTCCTACCTCTACGTCGATTAGTGTTGATCCTAGATTGCTTAAAGACCTTTAATGGCAGAAATTATATAGAGAGAAACCCTAAGTTGATGAACTAGGGTTGAAATTGTAGGGAAGTAATGGGAGGGTTGACTGTTGGAAATTTGAGTAATGTTTACTTCCTATGGTTCCTCTTGTTAATGCCGATGGGTTAGACAAGGTGGAGACTGACATGCCGTGATTTTGCGGCACTTTCGACGCTTAAAATCACGAAACTATGCAACTTCCAGGTATATTTATGCAGGTATGATATGTCTTCTGTTTAATGTTACAGGAAAATAGGTTCGGAGGTGAACTGGGCAAATTAATGCTTAAAACAACTGGGCAGGAGGCTGCGAGGCACTTCATGAGTCGTTGGAACTTAGCACGACTCGTTGATGAGATTCGTGGGCAAATATTGAGTTTTGAAGATGCAGAAACAGTGTACCTAACGGGTTGAGGGAATGGCTCGTTACATCTGGTAACGAGTCATGAAGCCAGTCCTGAAGACTAGGAGGAATTTTTGAAGAATTATCCAGTGAAGTTGACGGACGACGTTACGAGTCGTTGTCTAACCAAAGGAGTTGTTGGGAGATCACTGGAGCCACTCGTAGGGTGCACTGGAAGATTGAGGAGGCTGGACCATGAGAAGCCTAACGACTCATGCCCAAGCACAACGAGTCGTTAGGTGACCCATTTCCACAATTGGGCTTGATGTTGAGGACAACTGTTTTTAACAAGGCATGACTCGTCAGATGTCCTAACAAATCGTTACCTAGCCCGTGACCACTGACAACTTGGTTTCCTGTTTTAATTAGGAAAAGATTTTCTTGGAACTATAAATACACTGTTTAGGTTTATTTTCGATGTACAGTTTATTATTACTATTTTTTCACATAGATTGTAGGGTTTTACTATTATTCTTGGTTTAAGAAACAAGGTTTATAATTTTGTTCTTGAATTTGAGGATCAAAAGCAACATTGGAATTTATTCATCAAGTTTCGAGTTTTATTCAATTTACTTGATTTTCTTCTACGATAATTTGTAAGTTGCAATTATGATTTATTCAATATTTTGTGATTGTGATAATTCAAACATGCGTAGCTAAACCCATAACTAGGGTTGTGGAACCAAGATGAATTAACACACATAGGTGAAACACTTAGTGATTCTTGAACAGGATTTAATGCATCTATTGTTTTTCCCTTCGTTTTAATTGATTCTTAATGGTTTCAAACGTTAGGACTTTCCTTATTCTTACTTACCGGACCAAAGGGGTAGTGAACAGGAAAAAGGGATATACAACGGAGATTTGAGGCTATCAACCCTCATCTAATAGCGTGAACATGTTCGGGGATAGCTAATCCAATATTAAGGGTAAGGGTTAATTAAGCATACACCCATAGACAGACCAAGTTGCATGGTGAAAATCATCTAGATAGGGGACCAACCATTTAGGTGAACATAACTTACCAATATTGCATGTTAAACACCAGAATAGATAACTAGTGTAAAAGGCTTGTGGTTATGAAATCTTGGGGAACACAATCCTAGTCAACTCGTTAATTGAATACAAACCAACATTGATCTAAACATCTAGTAGTTTTTACTTTTATTTATTATTTTATTTCTTTCCCCCTTAGGAAATAAGTAATTCGATAGTAACAGCCATTCACATTAACTCAAGTTCTTTCCGTATTCCCTGTGGGATTGACCTCAACCTTCGTTGGGTTCTATATTTGACATCGACTGCTTTATATCTCAATTGCGAGGTGTAATTTGGGAGACATCAAATTTTGGCGTCGTTTTCGGGGAATACGGCTAAGGCTTTTGTTAATTGTGTTTTCTTTACTGTTGGTTCTTATTTTCTTTTTATTTTTCTTTTATTGTTTTTGTCTTTAACAAGTCTTTGGTTCGTGCATGCCCGATACTAGGAGCCAAGGAAATCCCCTGGTTCCAATTGATTACGAACTTGAGAAGACAGTAAGGACTCTAAGAAGAATGGCCAACATACAAGAACAGGAGACAGTGGACCAAGCCACAGTGAGAATGTTGGATGAGGAGCAAACTCGGGCCAGATATCATGAGTTAGCTAGGGTTGCTAAAGAGCAACGGCTGGTTGCTAAAGTAGAACGAGCTAGAAGGCACAGAGGTCCAGAACAGCAGATACACCGGTATTTCGATAAGGAGGATGATGCCGATATAGACGAAGCCGGTGCCACGGGAGCTAGAGTCCCTCCCCCTTTGCCTATTGGGGAAAAGTTTGATATTACCAATGATATGATCCAACTCCTCAACATGAAGGGAATATTTGCGGGTCATGCAACTGATGATGCCCATACTCACTTGACAAATTTTTTGGGCATCTGTAAGGCATACAAAAAACCGGGAGTGAGCCAGGATGCAATCAGACTGAGGTTATTTCCCTTTTTCATCAGGGAGTGAGGAAACGATGTGGTTGGCCGAGCTGCCAAATGATTTTATCACTACTTGTGGGGGACTTAAGAGAGCTTTTATTGAAAGATTTTTCCCACCTTCCAAAGCATTGCAGTTAAAAGATGAGATATATAACTTCAGGCAGTTGAATTTAGAGGCACTTCACGAGACATGGCTGCATTTCAACAAGAAGCTCAAAAGGGTGCCAAATCACAAGATTCTAGATGATACATTGTTGGATATCTTTAATAGGTCTCTAAATGCTAACACCAAGGCGGTGGCTGACACCATCTCTGGTGGAACCTTTATGAGCCACACTTATGCAAAGGTTGCTGAGCTACTGGACAGGATCACCAAAACCAACCCCGCTTGGCACACTAGAGAGTCGGAGATTCCGGCTGGTTCTTATGCGGTTGGTATGTCTACAGAATAGAGAAGAAAAGATGAAGAGCATGATCAAGATATTGCTGAGACTAAAACAACTATGGTGTTGCTTGCTAAGCATCTGATGGGAGCTGGAGATGAGAAAGTTAATGCTGTGGGTTCTCAGGGCAAGGCCCCGAGAAATGATGGATGTGAATCTGAGTTTGAGGAGGAAGTAACTATTTAAATTATAAGAGGGCGGGTTTCCGGACCAACACCCAAGGGTCTAACCAAGACTTTTGGCGACAAGGTCAAGGGAACCAAGGTCGGAACTTTTACAAGGATAATAATTACAACCGAGGCCACTACAGAGATAATGGAGACTGGAAGAAGCATGATGAGTAGAAGAATGATAGAAGCAGTCTGTATGTTCCTCCAAGAAACTGTGAGCTAGAGTCTAGTGGTTCAAGGGTTGAAGAAATGTTGTCCAAAGTATTTAAGTAGATGGAGACAACAGATAGTCACTTTAAGGAGCTCCGCACTGGTATTTCTAGTTTGAATCAAAAGGTGGAGTCACATTTCGTGGCCATTAAGCAGATTGAGCAACAGATGAGTCAGATGTCTGTTGCAATAAATCAGAGGCAGAAAGGCACACTTCCTAGCAACACAGTGCAAAATTCGAAAAATGAAAGTCATTGCATGGCGATCACTACTAAGAGTGGGAATGCGACAGTTGATCCTCCTAGGCCGATTGTAATTTAGGAGTCAGAAAAGCACGTCTCGATGAATGATGACAGTGTAACAGATTTCAAAAACCCAACTTTGGTTGGAGATTAGAATGTGAAAACTGCTCCAAGTAATGCAAAGGAGCAAGGAGCTACCCATGAGAAGGAGAAGGAGGCACAAAAAAAGTTTACATCGATCCCTAGACCTCCTCCTCCTTATCCACAACGTTTGAAGAAGAAGGCCGAAGATGGAAAGTATCATAAATTTATTTCTATTCTTAAGCAGTTGTCGGTGAACATCCCAATAGTTGAGGCACTTGAGAAGATGCCCGGCTATGCCAAATTCATGAAGGACCTCATCACCAGGAAAAGGACAGTAAGCTTTAAACCTTTCGATAATCTGCACCACTGTGGTACCATAACTACACGGGTCCTAACTCTGAAGAAGGAAGACCCAGGTGATTTTACTATACCTTGCACCATTGGGGACGTCGAGTTTGCAAGGGCGCTTTGTGACCTGGGAGCTAGCATAAATTTGATGCCGCTATCAGCGTTTAAAAAATTGGGCTTGGGAGCCCCCACACCGACCACTATGCGGCTATTGATGGCCGACAGAACCGTTAAAAAGCCGGTGGGGATCCTTTTTGATGTGCTTGTCAAGGTGGACAAATTTATATTCCCAGTAGACTTCGTGATTCTGGACTGCGAAGTCGATTCTGAGGTCCCTATCATTTTGGGGCAACCATTCCTTGCAATCGGTAGGGCCCTAGTAGATGTGGAGGCAGGCTAGTTAAATTTTAGGTTAAACAAAGAAGAGGTCACCTTTAACATTTGCCAGACCATGAAGCAACCAAGGGAATTCAGCAGGGTCTCAGCACTGGAGGACGGATATGAATTACTTGACGAATTCTGAGTAGTCATGAGACTTGCGTCGTTCCACGATGTTAAATCAGGCGCTGCATGGGAGGCAACCCATGGAGGTGTTTTGGTGAAGTCTGAGTAGCCAAAACACCCACATCGTGCAGCGACGTTAAATCAAGCGCTTCTTCGGAGGCAACCCAAGTTGTAATTGTAAGAAAAATATAGTGTTTACGTTTGTTAATAGGTGCAGGTGATTAAGATGGAAAATTTGAAGTTGGAACCAAAATCTGGAACTTCAGTTCTGATGCAAAATATCACAAAACGAGTCATCATTTGACCTGATGAATCGTTCAGTCCAATCGTGATGACAATCGCAGAAAATAGAGGAGCAACGGTTGACTTATCGACTTGTCTCTTCTAGAAATGAATCGTGAGGTCTTCCGTCATGTACACTAGATCTAAGGTGGAATTAAAATGAGAAAGTTGATAACGACTCAATTAACAAATCATTGGGAGACCAAACGATTCGTTAAGTGACCAGTCATGACGCTATAACAGTTCAAGGACCACGACTCAGGCCACGACTCGTTGGGTGACACCACGAGTCGTTGCTTGACCCGTTAGGTCCCAGGTAAGTTCTTAAGCTCAATTCAATGAACGAAGGGTCAAATGAGTCGTCTCACTACGTAATGACTCATTTGGTGGGTCATCATGTGTTTTTAAAATAACTGTCATCGACCCGGCCCATGCCAGAATTTAGGGTACAATCTAAATAGAATTATATTAAACCCGATTTCTTTTATTCTTCAAATTCCCACTTGAGTTTAAACCAAGAACCATTACAACTTCGAAATTCCCTCTTCTTCATCTTCCAACCGCATTGAAAATTCTTGACATTGCACTCATAACAGTAACCACGCACACACGATCACACTCCCATCTCTACTCAAGTATATCGTGAGTAATTTTTCCCACTTAATTGTGAGTGTATTTGCATTTAAATAAGATCTTTGTTGACCCACGCTTTGAATGAACTCAACATTATTTCAATTAAACTCATTTCAATCTTTCCCTCATGATGATAATGAACCCTAGGAAGATTAACCAAATAAATCACGATTGAACTTACATGTGTTGATTTGAGAAATTAATATTCTGTGCTTATGGAGTTAAACTATAGCAAGAATATGATGATAAATGTAGGATAGGTAAACTGAAACTCTTGAACACGACCTACATCACGAGTCGTTAGATCACCAAATGACTCGCTGTGTAGCTCGTCCTGAGTGGAAAATAAAACCAAGAGACCAGTGTACCTAACGACTGACCTAATGACTCGTCCCCACAGGTAACGACTCTTTCTGACCGGTCGTTAAGTACACTAGACAAACATGAAGAAAGGATGGTTTGAGACAAAGAGGGAAGACAAAGAGGGACCTCATGAGTCATTGCCAGTGACGACTCGTTTAGTCACTCGTCAGGTCCACTGAGCAGTAGTTTATAAGTGCTTTTGTTTCATCTCATCGGGTATAATAACAATGTTTCCACAGGTACAATGGCTCCGAGGGGTACACTGAAGAAAGGTCTGGCAAAGAAACAAGTGCCGGAAAGAAGTCAACCATCATACCGCAGACTTCGAGATGAGCCATCCTCCTTCGAAGAGTCAAGAGGCTCGGAGGAGGAATATGAAGTGTCCGAAGAGCAGTTGGTATAGAGATCAACCAGGGCTAGGGCTCCACTAAATGCAAATCCGATAGCCCTAGTTGATGCTCCTACTCCACTGGAAAGGGATCCACACAGCCGTACAGATGAGAATGCCATGGTTGTAGCCACAATTGTTGCTGAGGGCACCACAGTTGGGAAAAATGCAGAGGTAGCTAATGAGTCACATGCTCAGCGAGGGGACTCCGATGATGAATTGACCGAGACCTCGAACACATCCAATGATCAACCAAGGAACGTGAGACGATGGTGTGTTCATGGTATGAGGGCTATATATAACAGAGACATTGCCCCAAATGACAAAAGACATTCGAAGAGGAGCATATACGAGGACCCGAGGCTGGTCACCACGGGACTTAAGGACCTTCCAGAGCTGCAAGCTGTGTTCGACAAGTACAAGTTTGGGTGGTTGACCGAGTCATCAGGAAGCTACAGCCCATGCTTCGTCAGAGAATTCTATGCGGCCTACGCAGCCACACTACAACGTTTGGCTTTAGAGGGTCAAGACTGGAAGAAGAGGTCTGCCTTAACTCAGGTGTTGGTTCGAGAGACTTTGGTGGATATATCTTAGAGGACGATCTCCAGGCTACTATATGGTCCATACTATCATGCCCCGATGAACACAGCCGAGTTCGACCACAGGCTATTCGAGCTAAAGAAAGTTAAGACTAAGAAGCTGAATAGTGAGGAGCACATCAGAGAATACACTTGTCTATCTCGGGTCATCACCAGAAGAGGTCCGTTGGTTGAATGGTTGCATGGCACTGAGTCTCAAATCAAGAAGGCCACATTCAATTTTCAAGCTAAGTTTTGGTAGACACTGGTGCGGCACAGGCTGGTACCAACCAACAATGATAACATTCTCACACCTGACAGAGCAGCATTGATAGCCAGCATTATGGAGGGATACGCCATCAATTTCCCGTTGTACATTACTGAAGAGATTAGAGAGCGGGCCATCAATGATGGTACTATGATTCTGTTCCCATGTTTGATTGATAGACTCTGTCAGGAGTCAAAAGTGTCAAATTTCAATCAGTTGACAAGAGGATAGTGGTTCAGAATATTATGGCTATTGGGTTAATCAGAGATGAGAAAAACCTAGTCTCGAGGGTGAGGAGTCAGTCTGCCACATCCGCTGGAGCAACCCTACTAGCAGAGACTTGGCAGTGGTATGCAGAGCGATGCTACACAGTTCACTGATTTGGCGGCTGAGCCTATTGAGGGTAGAGAGACGGGTAGCCAGCCTGAGGCTACAGATGCAGTGGAAACCACCGCACCTGCTGATGTTCCCGAGTCATCATCCACCACAACAACACCTAGACCACCAGTTGCTTCGCCACGAGCCACTACAGCCGGCCTAGTTACGATTTCTCAGGAATTTTTGGTTGATATGGATAGGCGGCTAGCTAAGGCCGAAAAGCAGCAGGCACACACGGCTCTACAAGTTAAAGTTTTGATGAAGCAGGTAAAGCCTTGGGTGTCAAAGGAGTTAGAGGCACTATCGAGTTCTGTGCATGGTTGGTAGACTCTTTTGAGAGACGAATGGATGAGCGCCTTGCACAGTTACAGGCGCCTGAATTGGAAAAGTGGTATGCAGAGCTCGGAGCACTCAGAGCTGAGGTGCGGGATTTGGCTTCACGACAAGTAGCTGCAGTACCTTCACTGGTGCTTCCTGTGATAGATGATGAGAGTGAATAAGAGCTATCGCCGATTTTTGATTTCATTACGGAGGATCCGGTGGCACAAGAGAAAGGAAAAAGGCCTCATGAGGAGGCAAGCTTGGAAGATGATATTTCTCTGCTCTGTCAGCAAAAACGAGAGCGGAGTGAGATGGATAGAGCGCTGCATATATCGAGATAGGAGGCTTGACAGAGAGCCGAAACTGAGGCAGTGAGAGCTCGTGGAGAAGGGACAAGCTCCTTTGGATCTGAAAATGCAACGGGTCGGGCCGGTAATATTGGAGATAACATTGGAGGAGTATCTACACCCTCCACCGACCAGGTAGCTGACTCCTAGGTTACACAAGTATGTTCCCTATTTCCTTGGACACTATGAACCTCAACTTAGGAAAATCGCCTAAGTTTAGGGTGGCTATTATAGGGATGATTAAGAAGAGTAGGGTGGAGTAAAAAAATTGGGTAATAAAAATAAACAGAGCGGGTGCGGTATACATAATGAAAAGAAAAGAAAGAAATAAAAATTGTTGTCAAAGAGCAAGAAAAGAAAAATGTGACATCAATGAATGCTTGAAAGAAGATGAACCGCACCCGTAGTTACAAATAAAAATAAAAGAAGAAGAAAGTGAAGGAAAAAGCGGAGAAATAGGAAAAAATAAGGTTAAAAGTGGAGTCAAGATGTGTGTAGTGCCAAGGAGGGTTAAGCTACAAATTCAATATGTACCATACCCAAACTTCAGCCTACATTACAAGCTTAAAAAGTCCTATAGTGATCTTGGTTACTTGTATAAAAATTGAGGTATTGAAGGTAAAGACAAGCCTATGGAATTGCATGCACACAGTTAGAATTCTTTTGTGAGAGCGAGTGAATCTTACCTAGTCCCAAGAGAAATACATTGAAATACTTATATACACATGCGTGAGCATGGGATTTCTTTGAGGTGAGAGCATTTGGTCAACAAAATCGTCTGCGAATTATCTGGGTCAGTGTTATAGGTTTATGTGCGTGGTTGCAAGTGACTGTACTTTGCCATGTTTTGATTCCCTTGTGTAATGGTTGGACATTTTGCATATGCATCGTGATTTGAGTTGGTATGATGAAGGAGGGGTTAGAAAATTTGATTTGATGAATAAATGTGACTGCCATAAGTTTCCTAGAGTTCTTTCAATTGATATTTTCAATAGGTTTGAAACGTATCTTATGATTAATTTGCATGTTTGATTTGTATCCGGAGGCTCCAAATGAGTTTCGAGCTCTCAAATGGTATTTGGTTGTAG
>JACEIK010016700.1:0-14843 GCA_018107945.1 Datura stramonium
GGGGATGGGCGTCAGTACAATATGTACCGAATATGTAAGGCAATAAGTAAGTTGTTAAAGACTGAAAGTAAATAGAGAGAAGGGGCAGAAAGATTAACCTATAAGCTAGCTTATTCATAATCTGCATCTAGCAAAACACTACACACATATGAGCTACGATTGTACAATCATATATTCATAAGCTATAGCTAGCAGATAAGAATACAAACAAGAACCTAACCTAGCCCCCATAAGCTTGGAAGGTATAAGCAACACAGAAATAACCTACCAGGACCCCCATAAGCCCTGACAAGTACACCTCAATCTATATACCCCTATCTAGGTCCTTATGACTCTACTGGTGCTATAGCCAACTTACCTGTCCCCCTAGGTCTGCAACTGAGCCCGCTTGGCTCCTAATCTATAGTTGTGTTTGAGTCTGGTGGACTCCTGATAACTGCACCCCGGGCACCAGGATCGTAGGGGGTGTGGTGATGATATGGCATAAAAATAGTTCAGCCATGGAATGGACTGTATAAGGCCCTCAGACCTCATCTTCATCCCTCATAGATGACATACTGCTCCTTGGAGCGACGTCATCTAGCCCGTCACGGGCGATGACACAACTAGTAACCCTGGGGTGGTCATGGAAGGCTCCTAAGTGAGGGAAACCCCAACCAAGGTGATATACTGAAATCTCAATCTAGCCAATCAAAAGTCGTATTTGGCCTTCTGGGCCTAATGCTACCGCTACTCTCCCCCTAGGATAGTTTGTAAGGCTGCTAGCAGGCACACCCCATGCACCTGCACCTGATCAGAGGATCCTGATAGTGATCATGATCTCTAATGTTCTAGATTGTATAGGGCGAGATTTGGAGTGTCCTAACAATACTCTGAATGTACTGCCCGGACAACTATAACTCATAAACAATTGTTGGGTTGCAGATGACTAATTACTTAGTTCCTCTACTTAGAACGACTGTAGGGCTGTTACTGACCGAACATTCTTTTGAGAGATCGGCCCCTAATCCTCCACAGGTAGCTTACCGATATTCTTAGCCTATGGATAGTACTATACTAACATGGTGATAGTCCCTTAGGCCTCATCTTGGTCTGCTCATATCTTGCATGACTTTTCTGGGCGATTCCTAACCTTATAGACAAGTTTATATAAACTTAGCCACTCTCAGCAATTTGTACCTGAGTATCTTATAAGAACCGTCTGGGGCGCTGGCCCTACCTCTAACTGTTAATAAGGCCCCTTTCCCTAGGGTACCCATGGGTCGATTTGACTTGGACGACTGGGATGGCTTCCTGGACGACCTGTATGATGAATGCTAAGTTAACGGAGACTAACTATCGCTGGTAATATCTAACTAGATGGTAGGTTGTCACTCAGTTCACTAGGCAACCCTAGGCTGCTGACTCTAAAGTATGACCTTCCTATCTAAATTTCTAGCCCTAGGGTGTGAGGGTACGCCAATGGCCTCTAGGCGTGCTTTCCTAAAAATACAGGTGCCAAATTAGTAGTTAAACCGCCTAGCTATGCATGCCTATGCTGTTCAACATACTAGCTCAGGACCGATAACTATTCATAAGCTTCTAGGGTCTAGGCCTGGAAATAAAACATACAATTCTACTAATACAATGAACTGGAGAATAGAAGAGTTTCTATGATGCTTCTAGCGCGTATCACACTTAACATGTTCTTTCCTAATGAGGGATACTGTGGTATAATCTATATACGTTTTCTAGCAGCTAACCACAAAAATATAACTGTAATCTACTAATAGCAGCTAATCACAACATATCTGATCTTTATACACCAGTAACAGCTAATTACAACACGTCTAATCACAATCTATCGGTAGCAACTATCTGCAGCATATAGGATGTTGTTTCCATTCAAGAACAGAAGTCATGGCACTGTACGATGAGAATAACTTACCGAGGGTTAAGCCTTACATACGTCGACTATCGTTTCCCGAATAACCTATGAGTATCAACTTGGATTCGTCAGCTCTTTCCAGCTATACCTGTTATATTGGGAGAAAAAGATGAATTTCAATACCAAATTCGGCGTAAAATGATAACTTTTGATATTAATAGAAACTATAATTCAATTACGTAAAATATGACCGAAAACTTATAATTTCCTAAGAGTTCAAAAGGGAGAAATGCTTACCTAAAGCCTGTGGCCGTATAGAAATCAATTTGGAGCAATTCTGACAACTTTTGCTCGGCCGTGTTCTGGTTTTCCAGGCGTATTTAGAGAAAATAACTCTGTAGTAATGCTCCCTGCGGGATTAGAACTCGATATGTGAAGTTAATTTGAGTTTGGAACGCGTTTGATAGCACAATCAGGCAAAAAAACTATAGAAATCCTCGTTTTTCCTAAGCTCTAGCCGAAAGCAAACATTAGAAATGATTTCCAAATGAATAGAGGGGCTTTATATATGTATTATGGCGGCGGAAGGAGGGGTGCGGCGCGCCACCCATCGTGCCAATCCAGGGTGTGCCGCGCGCCAGCCATAGCGCTAGACCGGCTGGCGTAGCGCGGCGCCCAAGGTGCTTGGCCCCTAGCCTAGGCCTCTTGCTCACTCGATTCCACGTTTGTGTACGCATCCCCTGGGCTTTTTTTGCATGTGTTGTACTCTTAAACTCCCAACATCCATACGAACGCATCGGTTAAACGATAGGAATTACGGGGTGTAACAGAAAATAGCCCTATTCTCTCAACATAAGGGCTGCAGTTGAGTAGAATCACTTGCTACAAGTTGAAACTTATAAGTTAAACAAGAATCGACATTCGAGGTATGTTAAGGCCAATTCCTTCGGCAAGTTATTCATGTCGCATAATAATACGACGTATATCCTTGTAAGAAGGCCAGTGTCATGTATGTTGTGATTAGTTGTTACCATTAGTTTGAGAATAGTATTTACGATTTTGGTTGGGACTGACCCTACCTTATATAGCCTTCTGTCGACCAACCCCAGGGTTATTAGCTGTGTCATCGCTTACGGGGCTACATGGATCGCTCCAAAGAGCTATATGTTGTCTGGCGGGACTATATTCAGGCCCAAGAGCCATATCACAGTTCATCTACAAATGGGATTTTATTTTTATGTCGTATCGGTATCACTGACCCTCTGTCGAGCCTTGTGTGCCCAGGGTGCACTTACAGGAGCCCAACGGGCTTAATTGCAGACCCAGAGGCCAGGTAAGTTGGCTATATTTACTCGTTCTCTCATATTGACCATGCTAGGGGTATATAGATTGGAGTGTGCTGGTTAGGGCTTATGAGGGCCCCGAGCGGGTTATTCTGTGCTGGTTGTACCTTCCAGGATTATGAGGGCCAGGTAAGGTTCTTATTTGCATTACTTATTGTCAGTTATACAACAGGTTGTGAGGCTATTCAGGTTGTACCTCTTATCCTTTCTATTGATCTTTTCAGTTCTATTATCAGTATTATTTGGTCATTTTCATTACTACCTTACATATTCGGTACGTATTGTACTGACGTACATCTTTGTGGCACTGCATTACTTGCCTGCAGGTGGGGATAGACGCGGTTCAGGACCTTCCTAGCTGCCAGCCAGGGTCAGCAGTTCAGTCAGCTCATTTTCCTCTGGAGTTGATAGTTAGGAAAGGTTTGTTCTCTTATTGTACAACTTTTGGATAGGTCAGTACCCTGTCCCGGCCATTATTCCACTCTTAGATGCTTGCAGACTACAGTTTCTTAGTTGATGGTTGTTGTTGGTCGTGTGGGTCCTATGTATGTTTTATCTCGCGTGACGGCTGTGTGGGGCCTAGTTTAGCTACTAGTTAGTAGCCTTGTAGGCTATAACATGATTGTGAATGCCTGTTTTCATTCTGTTATAACTAGACAGCATGGTGGCCTTGTCGGCCCCCATAGGGTTCTCTTATTGCCTTGTTGTTGGTTAGTTGTTTTCTTTTACAAGTGGCTATGTGGCCTTGTCGGCCTGAGGCTGTATTTACAATCGAGATATAGCTCGTCGTTTTATTGATTGAGTTACAGGCATGCACCAGAAGTGGATAAACCCAGTCAGGTCAATTCAGATTCCAGTGTGGTATTAGGTGCCAATCGTACCTCCCAAGTTGGGGCGTGACAAACTTGGTATTAAGCAGGTCGTATCCTAGGGAGTCTGCAAGCGGTGTCTAGTAGAGTCTCGTCTATGAATATGTTGTGCACCACATTCTATAGGCACGAGGCTACGAGGCATAATAGCATGATTACCCTTCTTTTTCCTCCAGTCGTGCTATAGAGCTATGTTATATAGGGTAACTCTGTAAGCTTACATCATTCTTCTTATTTTCATAGGAAATGTCTGATGCACGATAGACCATGACTGGTCGGGAGATAGATGTTGCGGCAAGAGAAGGCACTAGCAGGGTGTCTCAGTGAGAGCCGGCCCGATCTGAGGGCGATAGGGAGACTTCATCCCAATCTCCCCAGTAGTCTCCGCCATGCCAAGAGCCCTCCAGGGCAGCAGACATGTCAGCACCACCCCCAGCAGTTCCTATACCTATACCATCAGATCAGGAGGTTAGGAGAGTTGTTTATATGTTGGCTCAAATAATGGCTGCTCAGCGCCAGCCGGTGATACTAGTTGTTGTTAAATCAACAGGAGGACCTGGAAGCTTGAGAGTCCGAGAGTTCCTTGCCCTGAGTCCCACTAAATTCACGGGGACAGACCGTGGAGAGGACCCTCAGGACTTTTTGGACCAGTTACGGTGGATCTTTAGGGTGATGCATGCTACGCCCGCGGAGCCGGTTGATTTAGCAGTATTTCAATTACGGGACATAGCGGTGTTGTGGTATGAGAGTTGGGAAAGGTCCCGAGGTAGAGAAGTACCCCCTTCGACTTGGTCTAGCTTTACAGAGGCCTTCATAGATCATTACCTTCCACGAGAAATCCGAAAGGCCTGGGCGGACCAATTTTTATACCTGGAACATGGATCGATAAGTGTCCGGGAATATGCAATGAGGTTTGAATCCTTAGCCAGATATGCGCCATCCTTTGTGGATACCATGCCAGCCAGAGTACATTGGTTTATTATGGGGTTGCTCCTAGAGTATGTGGAAACTTGTGTTACAGCTACCTTACGGGAGGACATGGACATTTCCCGCATTCAGGCTTTCGCTCAGAATATTGAAGGAATCAGGCAGTGATAGCGGGAGGTAGAAAGGACAAATCAAGAGCAGTGCCGGAGGGCAAGGCCCAGTGACACACAGGCAGAATTCCAGGGCGGAACTAGGTTGAATATCAGGCAGGCCACCCAAACCTCCACCTCCGCACCAGTAGGATAGTAGACCAGACTGTTGGGAGCAGTCAGGACCCGGCGAGAGCTCACGGGCATCAGGATCCCAGCAGCATAGGGGATCAAATTAGAGCAGGTCCACTTTGCCACGTTGTACCATCTGCAGTCGACGTCATTTTGGGATGTGCAGGTACGGTTCTACTGCTTGTTATACTTGTTGACAAGAGTATCATATGATGAGGGATTGTCTAGCTAGAGGGAAGGGTGATCGGGACCAGTAGGATAGATCTTCAGCAGGGTCACATGCCCCAGCGCCTTTAGTAGGGCGCAGGCCCTCAGCTCCAGCCGGTAGAGGCCGAGGTAGATCAGGGGCATCTAGTTCGGGAAGTGGCTCGGATCACAATTATACTTTACCAGGAAAACATAATTCAGAGTCGTCACCAGATGTTGTGACAGGTATGCTGGACATTTGCTCTCACTCAGTTTATGCTTTGATAGACCTAGGTTCCACTTTTTCTTATGTTACTCCATTAGTGGCCAGAAAGTTTGGTATAATGCCGGAATTTCTTCAGCAACCCTTCTCGGTGTCTACACCCATTCCTGACTTTATGATTGCTAAAAGGGTTTACCGGGGTTGTACAGTAGTGGTTATCAATCGCCAGAATTTAGCAGATTTAGTAGAGCTAGAAATGATTTATTTTAATTTAATTATGGGTATGGATTGACCAGTGCCATGTTATGCCAATGTGGAGTGTTGTAAGACTGTCCGATTTCACTTTCCAGGCGAGGTAGTGCAAGAGTTGATAGGCAATGAAGCTACGTAAAAGGTAGGTTCATATCCTATCTTCGGGAAAAAAAGTTGATAGCGAAGGGTTGTATTTACCATATTGTTAGGATTCGAGATATGCAAGCAGAATCCCTGGCTCTTCAGTCTATCCTAGTGGTTAATGAGTTTCCAAATGTGTTTCCTAACGAACATCCTGGTATCCCCTCAGAAAGTGAAATCGATTTCTCTATCGATTTGCTACCAGGTACTCAGCCTAAATGCATCCCTCCCTCCTTATCGAATGGCTCCTATTGAATTGAAAGAATTGAAAGAATAGTTGAAAGACTTGTTAGATAAAGGTTTTATCAGGCCTAGTACTTCGACGTAGGGTGCACCAGTTATGTTTGTAATAAAGAAAGATGGATCCATACGCATGTGTATAGATTATCGACAGTTGAATAAGGTTACTATTAAGAATAAATACCCTCTTCCCAAGATAGAAAATTTGTTTGATAAACTTCAAGGTATGAAATATTTTTCCAAGAATTACTTAAGGTCAGGATATCACCAGGTGCGGGTTCGAGAGAAAGATATCCTGAAGATAGCTTTCAGGACCAGGTATGGTCATTTCAAATTTTTTGTTATGTCCTTTGAATTGATGAATGCCCCAGTAATGTTCATGGATTTGATCAACAACATCTTCAGGCCATATTTAGTTCTGTTTATGATAGTGTTCATTGATGACATTCTGTTGTATCTCGTTCAGAAGCTGAACAAAGAGATCATTTGCGAACAGTACTCCATATCTTCAGAGATCGCTAGTTATATGAAAAATATGAAAAATTTTCTAAATGTGAGTTCTGGATGAATTTTGTAACTCTCTTGGACCATATTGTATCAGATATTGGTATTCAGGTTGATTCACAGAAAATTGAGGCAGTAAATACATGGCTTAGACCCACAACTCCAACTAAAGTTCGCAATTTTCTTGGGTTAGCCGGGTATTACAGAAGGTTCGTGTCGTGACTCGAACATAGACCCGGATCATAACATGGGACAAAGAGCTCCGAGAGACTCCAAGTCAACCCATGGCATGAGCATACATCTAATTTAATATCAATAAAGTGTAACACTTAGCATAACGATATAGAGGAAGCACAATCATAACATAACATAGAAAACAGAACGTACTACATACACAATAGCTGAATTCTACACAGTCTGAAAACCTCTAACATATCTGATGGGTTGATGGGACAATACTCCCAACTAATCTAGCAAGTCTAGGAGACTGAACATGAAAAGAATACTAATATCAAACCGGACCTCGGATAAGGAGGACTCACCAAGAGTTGGATGCAAATCTCCGAGACAAGATAATGACGATGCTGGATCTGAAGATCGGAGCCTGTATCATAAAACGATATAGCATAGAGTATGCGGTCAGTACATGAAATGTACCGAGTTTGAAAGATAAGTAAAACGAACATTTAAAAATACATAAAAGTTCATAAGATGTCATAATAGTAGAACAACATGCTCATAACATAAATATCATAAGTTAACATAAGGCCCAAGGTTTTCAAATCATTTGCAATCTATTCATTTTCATAGTTATAAGAGAAACTATATTAAATCATCACTTGAGCCAAGATAACATAAACATAATAATGCATAAAACATGTGGAACAATGGGAGGACTCGTCTAACCGACACCATCATAGTAGAGCCGTACATGATGCCCCAACTATCTCACTCAAATGAGCAGAGTCGTCCCTGGCTTACCAGGCAAGGGACGTGCATTATGTGATATCACGAAAGAGGGGATCATTTACATTGTAATATATCAATATAAATCCTACAGTGGCACGTAGTTATGAAACACCAACATAATTCTTTGAACGCTGGGTTGCTCGGTGCTAGACATTGCTCCCAAAAACATGCACATTAGGCTCATATGTAAATCAATAACATCATTCATTGAGATTCATGTCCAAATAAACATTATCATCATTGATACCCATTAAAATACATGATAAGCCAAGAATCAAGGGTTCTTTAGTTGCCAACATCATAAATCGATAAATCATGAAATCCATATCATAAATCGTAAATCATTCTTGTACATGTGGGTATTGCCCAATACTTTAACATGCTTGAAAATACTCAATTCTCTTGAAAACGTGATTATAAACATTGGTAACTTGAAAATATTCTTTTTATCATAAATAATTCATCATACGTGAACATTCAGCATAAACCTTAACTTTCATGAACTTTTCATAAATGGGAATTTTGAATTTTATAAGCTTGAAACATGATTTTTTATGAAAACAACGTAAAACTTTCCTATAGCTCATAATTCAATAATAGTAACTCAATTAAATCATGCCTATGTAGAGAAATAAAAATTTCATGTATTAGGTAAAAACCCATAGAATTTAGATAGGAAATTTCGTGATTTGAAAGAGATTGGGCATGGGTGTGAAAGGATTCACCCATAGAATTTAGATAGGAAATTTCATGATTTGAAAGAGATTGGGCATGGGTGTGAAAGGATTCACCCACTCATAACTCTACATACCTGATTACAGCTGATTCTTACACTTCGTTGAATGCCCAAGAAAAAATCGAATAGAACCTTGAAGGATTTGCCTTGATCACCTTCTCTAGACTATCACTCTTGCATGCATGGATATGAAAATGGCCTAAAATTAACTTAACCTCCTTAAAAGTCATCATTCATAACTCAAAATGACGTAGTTTAGGACCTTAGAGCATAGGAATGACAAAAATTCCCTTTATGAAATTCCTGAAATTTCTGCACTGGTGGTAACCACGACTGGACTAACGGGTCGTTAGTGGATACCACGACTCGTGGTATCCATCTGTTGTCTCCACTGCCAAATTTCATCTTCTCAGATTCGATCCCATGACTCGACAGGACGAGTCGTCCCTTTAGACAACGAGTCGTTAAGTCGTCCATTGTTTCCCCCTTTGAAAACCTGCACCAAGCCCTTCCACGAGTCATACCATGACTCATTCCTCCTTCCAACAAGTCGTGGTTCCCTTCCGTTACATTGACTGGAGATTTGCTTATACTCCTTCCCACGACTGCTCACCACGACTCGTGGTAACAACCAACAGGTCGTTTAGTAGACCCGTTACTTTCATCTGCCACTCGGCCAAGCTTCACCACGGGTCCTCACCACGGACCGTTGGTTGGACCAACGTTCCGTTAGGTGACCCGTCCTATGGGATTTTCCCCAGATTCCGCCAACTTTCATTTTTAAATCCTTGATCTAATCATAGGCACTTTTGAGGTATTATAATATCTCTCCCTTGGGAACATTTATCCTCAAATATGGGAAACATACAGAAAATAGAGAAATGCAATCATTACACCCCAAATACTGATCATTTAAACTAAAAACTGATGGAATGACTATCTCCGATTCAAACAACATAGCTGAATTGAATTCATGATTCATATACACATCCACATACATGAAAGAAAATTGAACACATGAACTGAACATGAAAACTAAATAGAGTTTTTGTGCAAAAACTGATACCTCAAGTTGGAATTGAGCCGGTAGGAAATAAATCTAGGTATCTGGCCATCATGTCCGCTTCGGCTTCTCACGTAGCTCCTTCAACGTGCTGATTCCTCCATAAAACTTTGACTGAAGCTACTTCCTTATTTCTTAGCCTTCAAACCTGATGATCCAGTATTTCCACCAGAACCTCCTCGTAACTAAGACTGTCTTTCACACTAATACTACCCACTGGAATAACTAGAGTTGGATCACCCAAACACCTCTTTAAGAGAGATACATGGAAAACAGGATGCACAGAAGCTAATTATGAGGGAAACTCCAATTCATACACCACCTTTCCAACCTGTTTCACAATCCGGTAGGGGCCAACATAACGAGGGTTGAGTTTTTCTTTCTTTACAAATTGCATCACTCCCTTCATGGGAGATACCTTCAGAAACACCTAATTATCCACCTCGAATTCTAATTCTCTCTTTCTCACATCGGCATAGGACTTTTGGCGACTTTGAGCTGCTTTCAACCATTCCCATATGAGCTGAACCTTCTCCATAGCCTCATGGACCGAATTTGGTCCTATCATTATAGCTTCAACAACTTCAAACCAACCAATGGGCGATCTACATCTCCACCCATAGAGAGCCTCAAACAGAGCCATCTGAATACTGGAATGGTAGTTGTTATTGTATGAAAACTCGATAAGAGGCAAATGATCATCCCAACTACCCTTGAAGTCAATCACGCATATTCTCAGCATGTCTTCGAGAGTCTGAATTGTCCGCTCTGCTTGACCATCCATTTGCGGATGAAATGCTGTGTTGAGCTTAACTTGAGTACCAAGTCCTTTTTTAAACGATCTCCATAATTGAGAGGTAAATTGGGTATCTCTGTCTGAAATGATGTATAAGGGAACTCCATGCAATTGAACTAGCTCTCGAATATATAGTTTGGCATAATCCTCCACCAAATTCATGGTTTTGACTGGTAGAAAATGAGCGACCTTGGTCAACTTGTTCACCACAACCCAAATGGAGTCATATTTTCGACGAGTGCGAGGCAATCCTGTGATGAAGTCCATATTGATTTCTTCCCATTTCCAAGTAGGAATGCTGATATCTTGAAGCACACCTCCCAGTCTCTGATGCTTGACTTTTAACTATTGACAGTTTGGACACTTAGCTACAATTCTGCTATGTCCTTCTTCATGCCATTCCACCAATAGATTTCCCGTAAGTCACGGTATATCTTGGTGGCACCTGGATGGATAGAATACTTGGATCCATGAGCCTCATGCAATATCCAGCTCCTCAAATAATCCATATACGGAACATATAAGTGACCCTGGTATCAAAGCATACCATCTCCCCTTTGGAGAAGACCTCTACCTTCTGGTTTTGAACCGCTTCCGTTAAATTTACCAAAATTGGATCCTCATCTTGTCTAGCTTTCACATCAGTTACCAAGGAAGATTCTGATATGTTCTGAAAAATAACACCGCTATTGGTCGAATCTACCAACCTAACTCTCAATCTGGCGAGTCGATGCACATCCTTTACTAGCTCCTTCTTCCCCTCATCCACATGGGACACACTATCCATAGAGAGTCTACTAAGTGAATCTGCTACTATATTGGCCTTACCTGGATGATAAAGGACACTCATATCATAGTCCTTGAGTAGCTCCAACCATTTCTTTTGCCGAAGATTGAGATCCTTTTGGGTAAACACGTATTGTAAACTCTTATGGTCCGTAAAAACATCCATGTATACCCCATACAAATAATTTTTTCATATCTTTAAGGCGAATACCACCGCGGTCAATTCAAGATCGTGGGTCGGGTAGTTCTTCTCATGAAACTTTAGCTGTTTGGAGGCATATGCTATAACTTTTCCATGCTGCATCAATACACACCCCAGTTCGGTCCTTGAAGTATCAGAATACACTACGAACCCATTGGTACCCTCGGGTAGGGTCAACACCGGTGCTGAGGTAAGTCGAGTCTTCAACTCTTGGAAACACTTCTCACAAGACTCCAACCATTGGAATTTCACCTTCTTTTGGGTCAATTTGGTCAAGGGAGCTGCAATAGATGAGAAACCTTCAAAAAATCTCCGATAGTAGCCAGCTAAACCCAAAAAGCTCCAGATATCGGAAGGATTCACCGGTCTAGGCGAATTCTTCAGCACTTCTATTTTTTGAGAGTCCACTTGTATGCCCTCACTTGATACCACATGGCCCAAAAACTCCACTGAGTTTAACCAAAACTTGCACTTGCTGAATTTACCATATAATTGGCAATCCTTGAGAGTCTGTAGCACCACCCTCAAATGAGCGGCATGCTCTCCCTCGCTCCGAGAGTATATCAAGATGTCATCGATAAACACAATCACGAACATGTCTAAATATGGCTTGAACACCCTGTTCATTAAGTCCATAAAAGATGCAGGAGCATATGTTAGTCCAAAATACATAACTACAAACTCATAATGTCCATACCGCATCTTGAAGGTTTTCGGGATGTCATTCTCCCAAACTCTGACCTGATGGTACCCGGATCTGAGATCTATCTTCGAGAAACATTTGACACCCTGAAGCTGGCCAAATAAATCATCAATCCTAGGTAGAGGATACCTGTTCTTGATGGTGAATTTGTTCAATTGCCGATAATCAATGCACATCCGAAGGGAACCATCCTTATTTCGGACAAATAGAATTGGTGCACCCGTGGAGACTTTCTTGGCCTGATGAAACCCTTATCCAAGAGATCCTTCAACTGCTCCTTCAACTCTTTTATCTCAACTGGAGTCATTTTGTAGGGAGAAATAGATATAGGCTGTGTGTCGAGAAGAAGGTCAATACCAAAATCAATTTCCCTCTCTCGAGGAACACCTGGTAAGTCATCAAGGAATACTTTGGGGTACTCATACACTACCGGAACTGACTGGATAGTTGGGGTCTCAGACTCAACATCCTTAACCCTAACTAGATGATACACACAACCTTTGGGAATCATCTTTCAAGCATTGAGATAGAAAATAAAATGACCTACAGACATGGCCGAACTACTCTTCCACTCTAAGACTGACTCACCCAAAAAACGAAACTCCACTGCACGGGTCCTACAATCAATATAAGAATAACACACAACTAATTCATGCCAAGAATAATATCAAAGTCAGTCATGGCTAACTCTACAAGGTCTACGGAGGTGACTTTATGCAATATAGTGATCGGGCACCTTCTATACACCCATCTAGCTACAACCGAATCACCAACAGGGGTAGAGACTGAGAATGGTTCTAAAAGAGTTTCAGGACAGCCTTTAAAGCTACTAGCAATACAAGGTGTCACAAAAGACAAGGTAGCCCCTGGATCTAACAAAGCATAAGCATTTAGGTGAAACACTCGTAACATACCAGTAACCACATTTGGTGAAATCTCCTGCTCCTGACGCAGGGTGAGGGAATAGAATCTATTTTGGCACTATCCGCCACCCCCACTAGTAGATGCCCCCTACGGGGATGAACGGGCTGGAGCTGCCGCTAGCCTGGTAATTTATGCACAACCTCTATCATCATCCTATATATAAAATGGACACGCTCGACGCATGTGGCCAGATCTACCGCACCCATAACAAATATCTGAGCCGAGCAAGCACTCCCCGGCATGACTCTTGCCGCACTTTTCGCTGGCTGGAAAGGTGCGCTCTACCTGTGTGCCCCTTTGGTCCCTTGATCCTAAAGCCCTACTCCTCTGATCCCCCTTAGGTCTGTATGGAACACTAGCTGATGATGGTGCCAGAACAAGTGACCTCTGGTGAAATTGGGGGCGGTGACCACCACCGGATCTCTGATGGGTAAACCCATGGCTATCTGTCCGAACCCTTTTAGCCTCTCTCCCCCTCATATGAGTTTCCTCCATCTACTAGGTGTACAGAACTATCTGAGGGAAATCCATGTCCTGGTGGAGCATAGAAGTCCTGCAATCCTTGTCCAAATAGCCCGCCATGCTATGAACAAACTTGCTCACGCGCGCCCTTTTATCAACCACTAACTCTGGGGCATACTTTGACAAGCGAATGAACTCGAGAGCATACTCCTGTACCGTTATCCTTTCCTGCTTAAGATTCACGAATTCGGATGCCTTCAACTCCTTCATCTCCCGAGGGAAGAACCGATTTAGAAACGCCGCCTGGAACTCCTTCCAAGTGACAGGGCCTACTCCGACGGCCCTACTATCTCACCATTTCCAAAACCAGATATGTGTGACCCCTTTAAACTGATATGAGGACAACTCTGCACATTCAACCCCATTCACCCCCATGACCTTGGTGATCTTCAGAATCTCATCTTATGTGGGTCCTCATCTACTTTTCACCCAGGGAACTCTGGCGGGTTCATTCTCAAGAAATTCCTGACTCAAGTTGTCGTTGCATTGCCAGTTTGTGGAAAATGTGCAACTGCCTGTTGATTTACCTGAGCGGTCAAGGCCTGTGCGAGCATCTGAATAGCTGCTCGAAACTCAGCATGGGCAACCGGCTCTGATGCATGTTTCTCCTAAACTGGTGGGGCATGTTGGTGCCCGTTCCCGTTGCCATCCTCGTGGTCGTCTCCATTTCCATTCCTCCTACCATATACTCTGCGGGGAGCTATGATTCTGCTATCGCGAATAACATGAATTAGAAGGATAGTGAGACATTTCGTCGCACGACATAGATCATGAAAGAAGAAAACATTTCCTGAACGTCTTGTCGCCTCTTTGTCATAAGTGTGGCGCGCTTCACACCCATGAAAAAGACTCTACTCAACGCGACTTTCAGACACCCTAGGACACTTAAAGCCTGGCTCTGATACCAAGTTTTTCATGACTCGAACATAGACCCGGATCATAACACGGGAAAAGGAGCCCCGAGAGACTCCAAGTCGACCCATGACATAAAAATACATCTAATTCAATATCAATAAAGCAGAACACTTAGCAAAATGATATAGCAGAAGCACAACCATAACATAACATAGAAAACAGAACGTACTACATACACAACAACTGAATTATACACATAGTTTGAAAGCCTCTAACGTATCTGATGGGTTGATGGGACAACACCCCCAACTAACCTAGCAAGTATAGGAGACTGAACATGAAAAGAATACTAATATCAAACTGGTCCTCTGAGAATGAGGACTCACCAAGAGCCGAATGCAAATCTCCGAGACAAGCTAATGACGGCGCTGGATCTGAAGATCAGAGCCTGTAT